>CANYCX011249898.1:0-14887 GCA_948193385.1 Breynia disticha f. nivosa
AACTAACGGTAGGCTATTTTTGTACCAAAATGCAAAGGTCATGACATTTTTATTCACTTTTTAAAGTTCAGACTATTTTTGATACAAAACACAAAGGTAAGACTATTTTTGTTCATTTACTCTTCCATTTATACTAAAAAAGACAATGGTCCAGTGGACCGTATAAAAGCGTTAGCAATACAAGGGATTGGAGAGTTGGTTCCTAATCTATCATAATATAACAAAGACATTAACTGAGAAGGAATGTCCACTAGCTCATCAAACTGAAACCCACTAAGAAACTACCTCACCAAAAAAGGTGAGGTTGCTTGTAGCCTCTTGTAAACCGATTTATTGTACTTTTTTTTGTCATAATTTAGCTTACTCGATCAATGCATTAAAGATAAAGGGTGATAGAATCAATGTTAACTTAGAGCATATGTAGTCATACACCTTATCAAGAGATCTATGATAATATCACATTATTATTTTATTAATTTTTCTTCTTTATCATTAACCTCTTATTATACTCTAAAATATGACCAACTCAAAAAAATACCACTTTTTACACAGTAAACACATAAATTTGTGTTTAGTACTAAACACAAATTTATGTGTTTACAATGTAAAAAGTGGTATTTTTTTTGAGTGAGTCATATTTTAGAGTATAATAAGAGGTTAATGATAAAGAAGAAAAATTAATAAAATGATGATGTGACATTATCATAGACCTCTTGGTAAGGTATATGACTACAGATGCTCTAAGTTAACATTGATTTTATCACCCTTTAGCTTTAATACATTGATCGAGTAAGCTAAATTATGACAAAAAAGTACAATACGAGCAAAGTAAATACAACCAAAATAAATTTGGTGATTTGTTAATTGGTCTATTTCTTTGTGTATTTGTTGCCTTGTTATACCGTTATTTTTCGAGATAGTTTGAGGTACAACTTCAACATTTTTTCCTCATTCGAGGAGTTATTATGACTAATCGTTCATCACTTTTAACTAGTTGCTTCTCCTTTCCTATCATTTGACACTTGCTCCATACTTTAGTTGGTTATCTCGACCTCTCTCAACAATGTGTTCTTTAATCAAATGCTCCAAACGTTTATTTTTCAATCAAAGAACCATTTTGACTTGGACTTGACTGGTCTAAGCTTTATGCGCATAACTAAATGTATAATCTATTGAGCTTAATGCTTATCTTATTCAACTTTCCACTACTAAATTTCCTTCTAGTTGAATTCAATTCTCGTTTCTATCTTCTCATTATAATATTAAATATTAACTCGAATCATAATTTATCAATTTTGTCTCACCACATATAATGTTGGCCTAAACCAATTTGCAATTTTGATTTTATCATTGCTGCATCAATCAACTTATGAAATTATTATATAGATTTTGTCTTCCTATATTAGTCTAAGCACAGTCTTATTTAAGAAAGATTTAAAATCTGTGTGTCTTGGTAATCACCGAGCGCCTGTAGCTCAGTGGATAGAGCATCTGTTTCCTAAGCAGAAGGTCATAGGTTCGACCCCTATCTGGCGCGATTTTTTTTTATCCAATTAATTATACTTGTTTCCTTGTCATTTAATATCATAAGCGTAAACAACTCTATAAAACTCCAAATTTTGGGCATTACATTAAAGTTGAAGAGTAAATATCATAATGAATGCATGTAATCACAACATATGTTTACTTCAACTGCACTCAATGCCTATAAATTGGTAAAACTTTGCTACTCACTTTACCAACAACTTTATTCAATCTTTTGAGCAGATTCCTTCGTTGAAAAAGATGAACAATGACAAGAAAATAATCGATATCTCAGTTCGCCCCTCTTCAATGCATTTCCTATTTACAGATTCTAAGTGTCAAAAGCTTGCTTTCACATATATATATATATCTTAGCATTTTGGGAGGTCACTTGGTGGTGGCAGAATTGACTCGTTTGGTCCTTCACCATTCTCCACCATAAACGCCATTTTTAGTCCCCATGAAGTGTGTACTTCCAAATGGCAATGCAAAAACCATACACCTGCATTCACATATTTCATTATTGCTCATTTGTTAAAACCAAACTCATAATCGTTTTTGAAATGAAAAAAAGTTGTGTTTTACCTGGATTATCTGCTCTGAATCTGATTGCAGTCCATCCTGCTGTTGGCACACTGATTGTGTTTCTCTCCACAGGATCAACTAGGTTAAATTTTTGTGGATCCTTAGTTACATCAAAGTTTCCTACTCCCTTTCCAACAACGAAGAAATTAAATCCATGCAGATGGATTGGATGACTCTCCGGAGCAATTAGAGTAGTACCTTGAATCAGGACCTGGACTGTGGAATTGAAGGCCAATCTGTAAAGTTTGGTTCCATTTTTAGTTTGAGGATTCATGGACGTTAAGTTACCAGTGTAGTTAAAAGGACTCAAAGGTGCTCCTGGAAAATCAGTTGTGAAAACTCCACTAATGTGGTAGTAATGTGATTGAAGTAGAGCTATACTCGGCATTACAAATGTGACATTATTGATAGCTGCCACAGCTGCGCTTCCATTGGAACACGTTGTACAAGGATTGATTCCAATACCCATAGCAAATAACAAGGAATGATCAACTGTCAATGGAACTTTTGTGGGGTATTTGATTGAATTAAGGCTTCGAAGGTTGTCCATGAATGTGGAGGTCACAGGTGTTGCATTGATTGCAGGAATGGTGGTTAGAACTGGTGGGGAAAATGCGAGTGTGCCTTTGTATCTTAAGAAAGCGACTGCAGTCACATTATCAACTGCGACAGTTGTGTCCATAAAGGGTGAGACAGCGATCACGTATTTGCCGGTGTTTTGATCTGTTTTCAACAAGAAATTAGTGGTCTGTCCCGGTCCGATGAAGATGGTGTCTGTGCTGAAGGGTTTAGTGTAACTTGCATCGACTTCAACGATTGTTAGATTATGCCCTGCAATTTTGAAAAATACCTCATCGTTCACTGCTGCGTTCACAAGTCTTACCAAGTAAATCTTTCCCTTTTCCACATGTAATGTATATCCTTGAGAAGAGCAATTAGGAAAAGGTCCCGGTTGGCCGTTAATGGTGTGTGAATCGGATATATTTGGTGCCAAACCAGATTTCATAGCTTGATTGATGACAGCTTCAACATCAGACTTCCACCATTCTCCTGCATATTGGTTCAATCATCCATCCCATCATGAAACTGTTATCAAATCCAACCAGAAAACAAGCAACCTTATCAAAAGGAATAAATTGAAGTCACCTAGTACAATGATCTTCTCTTTGTCAGGTTTTGGGAATGGATATGGTATGCCTTTCTTAGGCAATATGACAATGGCACCATGTAATGTTGCCCTAAGCCATGAAATATGAGCATGCCAAAGAAGTGTTCCTCTTTGACCTGTAAGAGTAAAATTGTAGAGGTAACTTTGGCCAGGTTGTATTGGGCACTGAGTAATGTATGCAGGCCCGTCGGACCATCCTGTTCTTAGCTGCCTCACTCCATGCCTGAATTATTCCCGCATACGTAACACACACAAATAACTTTCTTAGCTCTGAAACTACTTTTTTCGAACTGTGCTTGCGCGAATTCTAAACAGATGTACTGAGAGTTCTCACCAGTGGATTGTAACGTTGTATTGGACATTATTTACGACTTTAACAAGGACGTTGTCATCTTCTCTTGCGAAAAGTGTTGGTCCAGGAAACTTCCCATTGATGGTAACGATAGATTTGCTTGAACAAAGCTTTGTAAAGTTTTTCATCACCACCTGCATGCATTAAGTGTTTAATATCACTAATGCATTCATTACTTTAAAAGGCAATGCAAATAAGAATTTCGAGATAATGCACTTACAGTGAAGTTGTAATGGCGGACACTGGATTCCACCAATGCTGGCAAAACAAAAGCCACAAGTAACATCGCTCGACCCCAAGCGTAGTCCATTATTCTTCTTTTCTCTCTTCCTTTCTGTCTCTTGATGATATGAGGAATAAAAATAAAGCACATATGCTGTTTAGAACATAGAAGTAAGACAGACCACCTTATGGCTTTTATACAAGAATAATATGAAAAGAGGACTTCGATGCAACATCATTGTTGCTGGTTAGGTGAATGAAAAATACCATTATCAGAATTAATTTTTGTTCTTTCATGGAGAATTTACTTAGATGTTACACAAAGTTTTCACAGTCCAGTTCGGAGTTCGAACAGAGTTATAGTAGCAGTGAGACTGAGTATTTCAATTGACTAGAACTTCTGTATGTTGAAACCAACTTCTCAGCTGTATGCATCCCTCTCATAGTCTCATTCTCTGCTACCATTTCTTGCTTCCAAAGTATCGTATTGTTTTTTCTACACTAAACATGAATAATGATAATTTATTTTCCAGAAAGGTGTTGACGTCTTTTTTTGCATGTAGCTGTCTATCTTATTTATACTATTAGAGAAGGTTCTCTTGAATATATTCTTAAAACTTGCTCATTATGACGTATACTTGGACAGCTGAGGCTTAATTAAAGGTTAATATTTCTTGATTTTGGAATTTAAAATATTAATTATATGCAATTGATGGTATGGTATTTGGTATTTTCCAAGTCAATGGTCTGAATAAAGTAGCGTTGGAGTGATTACTAGTCTGGAAAGTACTTCTTTTGGAGTTGAGAAGTAATTATCATCAGGAATAAATTAATTGAGAAAGGTGGCTTAGATTGAACAAAAACTCTAAGAAAACAACACTTAAATGGTGTTTGTACGTCTCAACTGTCCAGACAATTTCCAACACTTGCATCTTCTTCACCTCAGTTTTCAGACCCCACATTTTCTTTTCCATTTTCTTTCTGAAAAAAGGTTTTCTGCAATTTTGTTTGAACTGAACCAAAGATTATTTAGTTTGTATTTGTATGGCGCTCTCAATTCTGTTAATGCAAGATTTGTACAGAAATCCTAGATAATCTATGATATTTTCCTGACAAACACCTTCTAAGGGATTTATCTCAAATGACCAATTCACTAATGTTGAATTATCACCGTAGTTAACAAGCTTTAATGTGTTCACAGATCCATCTAATCCAACATTACTTGCTTCCATCCTGTAAACATAGCTGTGTGATTCTGAGTCCATTGAAACCAGCCTCTCCTTAATCCATGACCTTTCCCCGTCTTGTTGCGGGAACATGAAGCCGGAGACCAACCGGACATATCCCGGAGCTCCCTCTTCTCCGGCCAGGTCACTGCACGTCTCAACCATTGGCATCCATTCTGGTAGTCTTTTGGTTTGTGATACTATGCCCCACACTTGGTCAAGATGTGCATCTACTATGCCTCCTACTGACCCTTTCCATTTCACTTGGCTTGCTTCAAGTGTCTGCATGACTTATTATAACACAAATTATTTCAAGATCAAGAACTCCTTTTCGACATTATTTATAGAAGACAACTGAAAAGTTGGGGTTATAAAAATTCTTGAACTATAAAAGAGAGAATTCGTTGTCACAAGCAGAGAAATGCCAATTCTTATAAGCAATGCTCAGGAACTGGCATGTTCTCTGAAGACAAAAAGTAGGGATAGTTCCTATACAAACTACCTTAGGGATTTACAATCTTTTGGAGGGAATTTTGTATTGAATTTTCATACACCTTACATGTTTTCAGGTTTATTGTTACTTTGTTCAATATTAACTAGGGTGGCAATTCGTGTTGGTGGTCGTAATCGTATTAGTGATAGAAGAATAAAAATGCATATCAACGATTAACCATGCCCATCACTGCATCTTGATTTTTCTGCTTAACTCAAGCTTTCCATTTCAAAGCTAAAATCTCTGTTCTGCACTATCATACATACAGTATAACGAAACAGCATAAATTTCGTTCAAATGGGAAAGGATAGGCATAAAAAAGATGTCGTTGTTGCTTAAGCAGCAGCTCCAACTGGAACTCCTCCGGATTTGAGTCTCGATTTTCCATATAGAGTTTCCTCAAACCTGATGATCTCTTCTTTTGAGCCATATGCAACTTGGGTTCTGTCATCAAGATTTACGATCTCCTTGTCTAGCACGGACTGGTGGCCGTCGCTACTGTACCCTCCAGCCTTCTCAACCAAGAATCCGAGAGGAGCTACCTCGAATAATAATCTGAGCTTTGCTTTGGTAGATGGTGATGTTACATTTGTGAAAATACCCTTCTCCTTTACAATGATCTGCACATAAAGGACGTTCATCGTTAAAGTACATCCGAAATTCTCTCACTTTCAGGATTTGATCTTATGAATGTCCAAAATAAAATTTCAGAAGTTGTTAATACCTGATTGACATCTGGAACCATTCCTCCTGTGTATCTCAATGTGTATTTCTCCTTCACGTAGTAGTTGATCAACTGTAGGGGTGATTAGAGAAGAAAACTGTTAGCAATAATTTGTTGTGTTTAACTGATAATATCATAATTTGAAAAACCATGAATAAAAACCTTGTCATAGTCAGGATTGTCAAATGTCGCTCTCAGATTTCCAGGTGAGAATAGTTTCCCTTCACCGACCTCTGTAGTCTCTTTGACATGTTGCCATTTTCCTGCAAAATCAACAGCGTAAACATTCTTCAGTCGAAGAAAAAGGAAACGTTGATTTTGGACATATAGGACCTCAAAGATCAGTATTAATTTGTCTCCACCAGTTTGGCCATTCAATCACTGTGCCAAAGACACAAACCTTCATCAAGAAGAAGGAACTCGTGGGTGCCAGGGTAGTCTTTAAGAGCGAGAACATACGTAGTTCGAGGACCATAAACCCCCATGGCTGCAGCAACTTGTTCTCTTCCAGTAATCCCAGTTAACTTGTCTCCAGGCCACACTCCAAATATGGTGCCCACAGCAAAATTTGTGTCAACAATACTCGACCCATCAAGGGGATCAAATGCTACACTGAAACCACCTGCAGGTTTTTTATGCAGAAAGGTTGTAAAGAATGCCGTATTTTTTTCAGTTCAAACAAGAACATAAAATTGACTGATGAATTCATAATACATATACCTTCAACTGGACCACCCATGTCTTGTAATTCAGGGATTTCTTCGGAGCAAGCATATTTGCAGAAGTGCGAGTATGTCAAAGCCTAATCATCAAGCCAAAAAATACTACATAATTTCTATACTGATGAATGGATACGATTCATGAAAATTAAGTAGTACAAATCATTTCTTGGTATCTGACCTCAAAGAGAAGATTATTGGCAAGCATATCCACCGCCAGTTGTTCATCTCCGAAGGAGTTGACACACGCTGTTCCTCCACATGAAGCTGTTCTAACCTTGAAAGAAATAGTCCTCAGCGCTTCTCCCATGCACATCATCAACCTAATCAGCCCCTTATCAGGGGTTGCCTTTGTGAGGAATTCTTCCTACAATACAGAACACATGAATGATTAATCAATAATATAAATCATCTTTTGAAGAAACAAGAAGCTCCAAATATAATTTACCAGGCTGTCACCAATCTCACATCTTGTCACAAGGGAAGAATTCTTTGCTTTTGAGACCTTCACTGATGATCTTGGTACCAACCTCAAGGATTCACCGAATAGTGAGCTTGATTTCAGACTCTGTCATGGATTAAGCAGGTGATATCTTGAGAGTTAGACGCAAGTACTCAAGTAAACAACGCATAAAATGTCATGATTTAGTCAATTGACAATATACCTTGGAGCTGAAGGAGGGAGAGATGGAAGGAGCAGCTTTTGAATGCTGAGAAGAAACACCAGGCAAGAAGGCTCCACGAGCACAGCATGCCATGCCAGTCTCCATTATGTCTTGAACCAAGTTAATTCCCAGGTAGTTGAAGGAGCTTGTTTAGTTCAAAGACTAGTTCATGGAAGCAAGTAGTAAGTTTCAGTATGTTAATGCTTTGGTAAGCATGGATAGTTGGAAAAGGAGAGAGAATACTAGATAAGCAGTTAACTCTGTGACGCCACGTGGACAGTGTCTAATAGATAGGATGATCAAGTGGAATGGTGAGGTTTAATTACCATCTCTCAAATATTTGTGGCTCTTGTCTTGTTAAAGAGATGTGGCGCTTATAAGACCACTCTACTTGATTTGTTTTGTTTTGAGCTTGTATGCCTGCAGCATATTGCTTGTATTACGTAGAGCAATGTGAGAAATCAGTTCGTGGGAGATGGGGACACCATTCTTACGTATTTCCATGCTCCATTGAAGTCTGTGCCACAACAAATTAACTGATCCCACCATTCCCATAATGAAGTATGATCTTTTACAGGGATTTCATTATTGTGAAGCTTCCAAACTCCATAAAAAAATGAAAGGAAACAAGTGGAAGGGAAAGAAAAATAAGAATATAAACAATATTTGGCAGAGAAAAAATTCTCTATTCACTCTGAATCTAACTGATTCATAAACCCAAATAAGGGGGACTGAAATATTTGAAATCCAAGAGATTGCTTACAAAATTTTTAGCATCAAAACTACTGGTATTATAGGACAAAGGCTGCTTTCTCTTTGCTCAGAAATGCCTAGAACTTTCTTTTCCCAAAATTCTTGTCCTCTCTGACTAATGTATCTCACCAGTAAATCTTTCTTTATAGTAACTTGTAGTACATAATGTAATCTGATGTGGTGATAAAACAATACCTACTCTGCTGTTGATTTGCTCAGCTTTAAACAACAGGCCTATAAAGTGTTCACTCCATTTACCATACTTAGAGTGATACCCAGAGTCTTACTCAACTCAATAGCAGATCCAACATAGCTATGAGGCGTCATCTCCAAAAGCTGTGCCTTAGCTTCATTGGGTAACTCCAAGCCTTCAATGAAATCTCTTATACTTTCTCTAGTAACTGCTCTCCCCCTAGTTAGTTCCTTAAGCTTCTCGTAAGGCTCTGGAACACCGTAACGGCGCATTACCTGCATATGATTGTGCAACAATCAGTACTTGTAGGAAAGACTGTATAGAGGACTTGGAAAAAATAACATTGAACTCGTAAGAGTTCAAGTTGTGGCACAAAAGACCAGGGTGCCTACCTGAAACAATTTATACTTTCAAGATGAGCAACCAGATAAAAGTAAATAGATAAGAAGGAACTTACAGTTTGTATTGGTTCCGCTAGCACTTCCCATGATTGATTCAAGTCTTCACTCAAACGAGCTGCATTGACCTAAAAATTCATATCCAATTAGAACAAATGCAATAAAAAGGAATGATAGTTTTTCAAAACGAAGTATATAATTAGATACAAGAAATCTACTTCTTCCTAATAAAGCATCGTTACTCAACATATTCTAGTACTAGAGACAAATAATATGGTGACAATTGCTCTTTGTCCTCACCACAAACAGACATCAGGAAAGGCACTTAATCTATAGATTATGCAACATACCTGAAGCTTTCCAATACCCTGCAATGCACTTTTGTAGGCAAGAAGAGAATGACCTAAGCCTTCTCCCATGTTCCTCAGAACAGTTGAATCAGTTAGATCACGCTGCAAAGCAGATCCATGATGAGAAAATAGAATTCTTTTAAATATTATGATCCAGGACAAAACTGTATCAAGCTAAACATGCAAAAAGGACAAGGCCTTGCCTGCCAACGTGAAATAGGCAATTTTTCACTCAGATGAGATAAACTTCCATTAGCTTTTCCGAGATTACCTTCGCTATTTTCAAAATCAATAGGATTTACTTTGTGAGGCATAGTTGAGGATCCAATTTCACCAGCTTTGGTAATCTGTTTCAAATATTAAATTTCGCGTTAGCATCAGAATAACTAATGGGAAGCACTGATCCAACATAAAAAAATCTCACCTGCTTGAAGTATGCTAAAGATATGTAGCCCCATATATCTCTATCAAAATCAATTAATATGGTATTAAACACTATGATTGCATGAAAAAGTCTAGCCATATAGTCGTGTGGTTCAATCTGCAAGCAAAAACAGACAGGGAAATAAGAACACAATCAACATTGCAAAATGGGCATATCAAACCGAGAATATACCTGAGTAACATACGGATTGAAATAAAGTCCTAGAGATTCCACAAACTCTTCTGCAATTTGAGGCCAATTAATACTAGGGTATGCAGAGAGATGTGCATTGTAATTTCCAACTGCACCAGCAAACTTCCCCTTTATCTTAACTTGAGAAATTTCCTGCCTTTGTTCACTTAACCTGGCTGCAAAAACTGCCATTTCCTTTCCTAAAGTTGTTGGTGAAGCTGGCTACACAACAATAAAGAGTAAATAGTAACTGTCAAACAAGTACCAACATCAACAATTAACAGTATGAACGTTTCAAGCATCCTGTATCTACCTGTCCATGAGTCCGCGAAAGCATAGGAATTGCAGCATTGTCTACGGCCATTTTACATATTGCATTAATCAATTCATCCATCACAGGAAATACAACTTCATTCATTGATGCTTTCAACATCAGCGCATGTGCAAGATTATTAATATCCTCAGACGTGCAAGCAAAATGGAAAAACTCAAGAACCTGCAGTGGAAAATAAAACAATTTCAATACCAAAACCTACAAATATTAAAAATCACAAGTGCATCGATTCCAACCTTAGCAATCTCTGGCTGAGACTCGCATTTCTTCTTGAGAAAATATTCCACCGCTTTTACATCATGATTAGTCACTCTCTCAATAGCTTTAACTTCCAATGCATCATCCAAACCAAATCCATCAATCACACTCTGCAAGAAAAACTCTGCTTCTTGACTAAAGCTAGGAACTTCCACAACTTCCGGAATTTGTGAAAGCTTCAACAACCACTTAACCTGATACAAAATAATATTCAAATTGGATCTCTATCACTCCAAACTCAGTACAATCAGACCTTGACTATAAAAATCTACCTCGACGAGAACTCTATAATATATCAAACCATATTCACTCAAATAAGGAGATAAGTCCTTCACTTTACTCCAGTAACGACCATCCAACGGTGACAAAGCAGTCAAATTTGAAAGCTCGAACGCACTAGACCCATCTCGAACCATCTTCAAAAACCCCCACACAACATCAATCCAATCAATAAAAATCAAAAAACCAACAAAAGAAACACCAAAAAGATTGAAACTTCATGTTCAAATGAAACAATCATTACCTTTGGAGTAAAAACAGCAGAACTATCTTTCAGAGTAGCGTGGCAACAGCAATTCTGCTTAGAGAAGCGAAGAGAAGCATTGGAAGAAGTGAATGATTTGAAAAGTGGGAGTTTTGGTGTTGCTATAAAGAATTGGTTGGAATTTAAAACCCTAGAAGTGGCTGAGAGCTCCATGAAAGAACAGTTAAGAGAAAGGTGGTAAAAAGTGTAGTGGTTGTGAGAGACAGGGTGTTGGGTAGTACCGTATGCGTCGTCACTTTGGGCTCCTGAATTTGTTGCGGTAAAACCCTAACACATTGGAGAAAAGGAAATAACTATTAATTTAAAGTATCCAAATTCCTCTGCTCTATACCATTTAAACTATTTTAAAAAATATAACTTTTTTAAAACATATACCACATAATATTACTTATATAATCTGAAAGAATTTTCTGTATAAAGGGTCATCAGACTGTGGGTTTTATTTCCTTTTGTCCTCTGAATAGTTTCGTCGAGTGTTTCTGATTTTTCAACTTCTGAACCATTGTTGAATCAGTGAGTCGGCCAGTGATTTCAAAATCTTCTATACATGAGAGTCTTGGAAGTGATGAGAGATGAGGCAAAAGGCTTTAAAAATTGAATTACAGATTACAATGATCTTCTGATATGAAATGAGCAAGATTTAGAATTTTGTCTACTTTGAATTTGAATTTCTGCCTTTCACAGATGTTTTGAATTTAGGAAAATAAACTCTTCCAAATATTCTGATAGATTAATTATTTTGAAGATCAACGAGACTGAACAATGCACTGAAGCTTTAGAAATACATGCCGCTCAAATCTCGTTGCTTCAGATTAATAATACCGAAAAAAGATGTAACAAATGCAAGAGGTTTTTTCATCTATTCTTATTTAAATTAATTAAGTTTTATTTAGTTTATCGAAACTTGATATTTTCTGTCATTATTATTCGTAGATAGGTTGTGGATAAAGCGTGAATAACCATAAATGAGGTCTGAATAAAATGATGGCTAGGGTTTTCAGTGACACATTTATGTGTGGACTGTTATATGTGTGGATAGTTTGTTGATATATTGTGGATATTTATTATATGTGTGGATGTTTGTGGACATCTTGTGGATATTTGCAAAAAATCAATGTCTACAACATTTTCATAACGCATCTACAAATTGATTAATATGTGGATGTTTCGTGGATATATTGTGGACATTTTTAAAAAAATCAATATTCATAATATATCCACAATGTCTCCACAAAAAAATCAATGTGTGGATGTTTTGTGGATATTTATAAAGATTTTTACACATAAATCGAATTTATAAAAATCAAATGTCAACAATATATCCACAACGCATCCACAAATTAATCAATGTGTGGGCGTTTTGTGGATATATTGTGGACATTTTTAAAAAAATCAATGTCCACAACATATCCACAATATGTACAAATTGATCAATGTGTGGATGTTTTGTGGAGATGCGGTGGATAAGTGACATTTGAGGAATAAGTTTGAAGAAAGTGGCATATGATGGTATAGGTTTCAGAAAGTGTTATTTGTAAAAAAGTCAAACTTTAAGGCGGCATGTGGTGACCTTCTCCCAACACAGTGACTGGGTTGTGTTTTTTTACTCAAAGATTTTAGAAAATATCTACCAACACTTAGGTACTTGGTTCGTAAGCTCGTGAATTCTTGTTTAAGAGGCTAGTTTCAGCTTCGTAAACATACTTGTGAACAAACTCGTAAATTGTACAAAGATGAACATTTTTATCAAATTTAGGTGCACAAAGTGCATACAAGATAAATTTTATAATTATAAAGATGTACACAATATAAAGTCATGAACAATGCGTTATTTATTTTAAGTAAATACATACAACGAAAAATAAAAAAATTATTTAAATAAACAATTCCAATGTTAAATATGTTTATTTGTTTTAAGTGAATTAAATTAAAAACTGATTTTTATGCCATTACTAATTATAGTATTTAAATTACAATATGTTAGTGTAAAACTACATAATTTTTTGCGCAAAACAGTGTAGTTTTGAAACTAATTTATTTCACTTCACCCTAATTCGAATATTTTTAATCACGTGATGCGAATTAGATAGTCATTAACTCTTAATACCTAATTTTTTTCAATCACTATCAAATTGTTCTCTACTTCCCTCTACTCTCACGACTATTGCCTTACAGACCTCCAAACTCGTCGCTTATTTTTATGACTCTTTTGTCATTACGTCGTTCTCTTACTGTTAAACAAAATTATATTAAATTTTTGTCCAATCAAGCTCGGTAAAGCTCGTGAACAGACTCGTTAGTTCGCGAGGTTAAAGTGAACCGAGCATGAACAAGATTTTGATCTCTTCAAGAAAGCTCGGCCCGAGCTCGTACTCGTGAAATTTTAAACGAGTCGAGCATAAACACTTCAAAACTCAGCTCGGCTCAGCTCAACTCGACTCTTTTATAGCCCTATATAGAGGTAATGAGTTGTAGTTGATTTTGGATGTTATTCTGGAGAAAGATATGATAATTCTATTGATTTTTAACTGCCTAAGAAGAACATCAGGTTTGGGATCTTTTGAGGAGGTTGACTGGGATGGTTGATCTTCTATAAGTTATTAGGGGAGACATCCAATATCCTCAAGCTTTAATGGAGGGTTTTAGCGAGACTGTCAATGTGTGTGGATTGAAAGATGTCAAGAGCTTTGGTTATAGATTTATGTGGGAAAGAGGAAATGGGTCTCCGAATTGGATCCACGAGATGTTGGACCAGGTCATGGTGAATGAGGGTTGGAGTATGTGTTCAGATCATTTCCCCTTGTTTCTAGAGCCGAGCAGCCCGGGAATCTTAGGAAGGCATCGAAGGAATTTCGATTTGAGAATGCGTGGACAAGAAACCATTGATGTGGTAAGATCATTAAGGGGCATTGGAAGAATGGTAGAAGTGGAGGTGCAAACCATATTATGAACAAGTTGAATGCTTGTAGGCAAGAGTTGGATGAGTGGGGTAAGAATTTGGCACGTAATTTCAGTGCTAGAATCAAAGAATGTAGGTGGAAGATGAGGAAATTGATTGGAGGCAGCTGGGACAGTTAGGGGATTGAATTTTCTAGAGTTAAAAATGAATACCTAGAAGTTCTATGGCAACGAGATCTCATTTGGAGACAAAGAGCTAAGTCTCACTGGCTTAAAGAAGGAGACCAAAACTCCAGATTTGTTCACGCGGTTGCAATAACATAGCTCTTTTTCATTGCTTTTGGATGAGAATGGTGCTCGGAAAAGTTGGGATAATGGACTGGATGAGTAAATATTAACTATTTTTCCTCTCTTTTTTCGAATGGCGGCAATGTGAGCAATGAGATTGATGAATGCATTAAAGGGAGGTTGTCGGCTGCTCAATGCGAGATGATTTAGGCTCCATTCAGTGAGGATGAAATTAAGGCGACACTATTTAGTATGGACCCTTTCAAAGCCCCTGGGTTGGATGAGTTTAATGATTTCGGCTTGCAAGTTTTGAATAGTGGTTGTATCTCGGCTGAGTTGAATGAGACTGTTATTTTGCTAATTTTGAAAGTGGGGGACCCAAAGCAGATGAGTGAATTTAGGCATATCTCGTTATGCTAGGTCTTGTACAAGGTCATTGTAACATTCTGGAAAAATATTCGTAAATATATTATCACCTATGTTATCAATAAAATATTCGTAAATATATTATCGTCAAGGTTATCAATGAAATAATATTTACGAGAAATAATATTTACGAGACATAATTGTTACGAGA
>CANYCX011250050.1:0-10732 GCA_948193385.1 Breynia disticha f. nivosa
AAAACTTAAGTTACAACCCTCCAGTTTCCTTCTTCCATAACCCTAAAACCCAAATTTCTCATACAATTTATACTTGACCCTTCGTAAAGCATTCACATAATTGCTAACACCTCTAATCCAACTAATATCAATACTTCCATATATATATTTAATCTTAAAACCCTTCAGTTCATAATTCTTCTTTTACCCTTCATGAAGCAAAACTATACTTAAGCATATAGAGAATGAGAAATTACCTTACATACAATCATTTTTCCATACGAATTCATTCTTTTTAACGAAGAATCGATCTCAAGATAATCCTCTAGAGTTTCCATGTTTTCTCTCTTGATTTTTATGACTTTTTCGTAAGAAATGAATACAAAAATCGAACCCAACAGTTTTAAACATCATGGCACGACCCACTTAAATATAGGCACGATCCGTGCCATTTTTTCCATCCATTGCACGAGCTAAATCAACCAAACATGCCTTAATTTTTTTCCAAGCACGGCTCGTGCTTTTCTTACACTATTGGCACGACCTCAATTTCTTTAAGCACATCTCGTGCTTTTCTCTCCTATCCAATTTACTTATTCTTTTGGACTTCCAATTTTCATATTCTTTATTTGATTTAATTCAATTGCTAATATTATTTTTATTTTTATATTTTTTTGGGGCGTTACAATTCTCCCTCACTTAAGAAATTTTGTCCTAAAAATTTAATCTTAAATTTATAACCGCAATGCTCTTTCGAATTTGTTTCCTAATAAACCCTTTTGTACTTCTGTGAATATATGGATATATCACAAGTACTTTGCTTCCACATTCTAGAATGCAACTAAAATTGCTTCTATGTTTATGATTGAACATATCTTCATGAGTTTTCACAGAAATGAATCTTATATTACCCTATGCTTTTAAATCTCATAGAATTCACATAGAATATGCTACGCATTTCATTTTATCATTTCTTTCTTTGCAGGAGACAATTGCAGTAAAAATGAAGTCGTGTTGATAGAGCATGAGGGCGTGCTCCTGTATTTCCTGACAGCACGATGTCGTGTCGCCAAGAACACAGGGCGTGCTCTAATTCTGGATTGTAGAATTCAGATTCTGTTGAAGGCCAATTATCTATCATAGATAAATCATATTGCTAGCATTTAGTGTGAGCTATCTGATACTACAAATACTCCATATATACACTTCTTTCTAGCAATAACTTTTTAACCTTTTTATACCCATCATTACCAGATATAAGCCTTAAACATTTTATACATAGAAACAATAAGAGCAATATCAATCGTGCAATCATAAACACATCACTTCTTACTCGTATTCATCTTGAAGGAAATCATCAAGACTATGATTTTTCATGCTAACTAATCAGAAAGATTCCCAATTGCATAACATACATAACTACTCACATATCCACTATGCCTCAACTTATCTTATCACTCACTTTGATCATTTTGTGTCATTCATGTTCTAATCACAATAAGAAAGTGTCTACCACAAAGTTTAATGCTCAAGAACATTAAGATCAACAACAATTCTCTCATTATGTCATACAAACACCTCACAACATCATACATCTCATAGTAAATTGCAAAAACATCTCATATCAATCTATTATAAATCCTTTCTTTGAAATGGTATTCCTCTATTATTAGACAATTTATTTTGTCTATTACATTTTCATTTTTGTCTCTAGGAAGACATTTCTCCATTCAATATTTTAATGTTTTCACAATGGTTTGTGTTAAGAAACACATCTACCGTATCTTTACCATTTACTCCCTTTGCACCAAAAGTGTGCATTTGAATTGCTTATATTGACATAAGCTTGGAAATCTTCCTCACATCACTTGTGATTTTACTTGTCTTTGCGTCATAACTTTCAATTAACATGTTTAAGAACACATCAATTCTTAGTAACAAGAATAAGTATAATGACACTTATATTTTCATACATTTTCTTTCTTTCTGTTACTATTTATCACATTTAATTCTTGACACCTTAGTGTTTTCATTCTTGTTTTTACTTATTCAGGGGTAACCTTTGATCAATTTAGGTTGCTATAACACTCACAAATTATGTTGATTAAGCACAACCGTTGTGCTATTGGACACAAATTCTATTGCCCAGCAGAAGTTCGACACAAAAGCGTGCCAGCACACTGGAATGAACAGTTCAAGTTAAACTTAAAGTCACTTTTTTGAGACACGAAGTCGTGTCAGGTGCCAATACGCGATCCCAAAGGACCATTTAATTATTTCTTATCATTTTCGTAATCATATTCATATGTTCTAATCCCGAACATATCACTCCATGCTTATGATTTAATTCAATCATTTCATCGTAATCGTGTGGTATACACACTTAAACGTTTTACAGTAGTCTTATTTCGTTCACTACCCAACATCATAAGAACATATTGTGGAAGGCGATTGCAGATTTGCTTAATACGAATTTTGAATCTTTTTCTTTCAGAGCTTTCCTCCTAGTATTTCGTTGAGTTTTTTTTGACCGATAGTTTTCTCTCTAGTTTTCGCTCGGCACTAGTAGTGAATACCTATCATATGAATCATTCACTTCATAATAATATACTCACCAATTCACTTTTATGGACTCCACATTAACCGAATCATCTTCTATACCACTTTAAATGATCTTAAATTCATTTTACTTACCATCTTTAGCAAATCATATTCTTGGCCTTTAGCCACACACACATAGAGTCATTCACGTATCTTTCATAAAAAACATTTCATTTTCAATGAAGTACGTGTACCTTTTCAAGTACGAGGATTCCACGAGGTCAAAGCACGAAGATTTTTCTTGAACCTTTCTGGTTTTCAAAACTCAAATTATTGTTTTTCCAAGTCAAAATCATGCATATGACTCTAAAAACACTGTACCAATCCCAGGGATATCTAATCCCTTCTCTGATACCATTAATTGTGGAGCTCAAATTTAAAACCGTTATTTTCCAAATATTTTCCAACATCTTTCAAAAACAAGGATACGTAAAAAGAGTTAAAGAAAATTCAATTACTTCCAATGAATTGATACAAAACATTTTTACCAAAATCAAACTCTTTTACAAATAATCCTTGTTTTCTAAACATGTGCTCGAATCCTCCTCGTGAATCCTGCTAAACCTGTACAACATTAAAACAACCAAATGGGTGAGCATATAAAATACCCAGTAAGTGATAAACAAAACATTTTTAAAATGTTGTACAGGGGAAACTTCAGTCTGCACGGGGCGTGATCGATGAACATGAGGACGTGTTCATCTCTGATTTCCCAGTTGGCACATGTCGTGCCTCAATCGAGCATGAGGTCGTGCTCGTTACATTTATCCAGATTCCATATCCAGCACGAGGAAATGCTAGTCAGCACGAGGTCGTGCTGGGCTTCTGATCTGAGCTTTATGTTTCGGTTCAATGGCAAATCATAGCAAACAAGTTCAACTTTCATTCCAATCAAGCTAGTAGCTTCCATTTATTATACCAATGATGTTTTCTTACAAGAAACACACATATATACTTGTTTGCAAAAGTAAGCTAAGTATAGCAAATAACCAAAACCTCTTTCTCATCAGCACATAACTCATAATCAAGCATACCAACATTCATATATTATCAAGCAAAGATCAATCATGCCAAATATGAATGCAAATCAAATCTGTGCATATGAATGCTATGCAAACACATGCGAATGCCCCAGGGTCTTTCTTTCTCTTTTCTCTTTTCTTTTCTTTTTCTTTTTCTTTTCTTTTCATTTTTCCCTTGG
Source organism: Breynia disticha f. nivosa (assembly GCA_948193385.1). Taxonomy (NCBI): domain Eukaryota; kingdom Viridiplantae; phylum Streptophyta; class Magnoliopsida; order Malpighiales; family Phyllanthaceae; genus Breynia; species Breynia disticha. The sequence continues at coordinate 3,782 of CANYCX011250050.1, forward strand.
TCCCAGACAGGCATCATACCCAGTACGGCATCGAGCCCAACTCAGAATATCATCGGTCCTAGACCGGAATCGAGCTCTCGCCTAGAATCATCCTCATGCACAGACTAGGATATCAATCTCAGTGTCACATAATGAAATGCAACACCATGAATGAACAATGCATTCATATATCTCATAATCAATCAAGTATGCTCAACAAGCAAATCCATGCTTACTCATAATCAGCAAGCAATGATATGCTTAATATCAATTCAATATAATCATATATCAATATGATAACAATAAGGCATTTAACCAAAGAGAATACTAGTTCATCTCACATTATATCCATCATCATATCATAATCACTATCACATCATCATGCTCATAATAATTAAAGCAAACAAGAATCATAATCAAGCTTTAATGTTTATAAGAGCATATAGTACATATGAGCATTTCAATACTTTATTCTCATTAAACTTTTCTTAGCTTCTTTCATATTCTTTAATGAATATTAGGAGCACATTAGTTCTTACTTAAGTGTATGAACACTTATAAGTTCCCTTACAATGAAGCTTTTAAGCTTCTTTTCTTTACTCAACTTTCATAATGTATAACTTTTCTTAGCTTTAATTCCTAAGAAAATTTAAGGTCTTGTAAACATATAAACACTTACTCATCCTTCCTACAATAAAATGTATTACTTTCTCTTATATAGCCCTTTCACAATTTAAGCTTATTTCATAAGAACCAATTGCACGCCATCTCTTAGATTCAGGAAGAATCCTCTATAAGAACTCATAATCATTATTTCCGTGAATTCCATTTCATCATTACCTCAATGAATTCATTATCTCAAAAACTACCATGTAGTAAGTGATGGCACTCACTATACAATCATATTTACTCATTCAAGCTCATACATGCTAAGCAATAACATCTTATATTTTTAGTTTTAACTATTCACTCACAATATACACATATTAGTAATAAGTGTAGGACACTATTTAAAAGCTTAAACATTAATAAAACCCCTTACCTTAAATTCCATAGCTTAGTATGATGCCAACTCCCACACTTACTCCAAACGTAAGCTCCTAAGACAGAAAATCCATACGATCAGCACACTATCCCCATTCTTATCCAAGCTCCATTTTGAATCTTCTATCAAAAAAATCATCGTAAAAGCTAAAAAAACCTTAAGTTACAATCCTCCACTTTTCTTTTTCCATAACCCTAAAACCCAAATTTCTCATAGAATTTATACTTGACCCTTCGTAAAGCATTCACAGAATTGCTAAAACCTCTAATCCAACTAATATCAATACGTCCATATCTCTCATATGTAAACCCTTTAGTTCATAATTCTTCTTTTACCCTTCATAAAGCAAAACTTTACTTGAGCATATAGAGAATAAGAAATTACCTTACATACAATCATTTTTCCATAAGAATTCATCCTTTTTAACGAAGAATCTATCTCCAGATAATCCTCTAATGTTTCCACATTTTCTCTCTCGATTTTTATGATTTTTCCATAAGAAATGAATACTAAAATCAAACCCAACAGTTTTCAACATCACGGCACGACCCACTTAAATATAGGCAAGATCCGTGCCATTTTTTCCATCCATGGCAAGAGCTAAATCAACGAAGCTTTTTTTTAAATTTTTTTTCAAGTTATTTAAGTGGGTCATGCCGTGATGTGTTAATTAAACATCACGGCACGACCCACTTAAATATCTGCTCAATTTTTTTCCAAGCACGGCTCATGCTTTTCTTCCACTATTGGCACAATCTCAATTTCTTTAAGCACATCTCGTGCTTTTCTCTCCTATCCAATTTACTCATTCTTTTGGACTTCCAATTTTCATATTCTTTATTTGATTTAATTCAATTGCTAATATTATTTTTATTTTTATATTTTTTTTGAGGCATTAGAATAGCTCAAGACGTTATCTCAATCCAGATCATGGTACCAATCATTTTTACAACTTCACAACTCAACCATAATCATACACTCGCACACACAGTCAATTAACACAAAACCACATAAGAGCATCAACCCATTAACTCAAAATGCGCACATTCGACATAGTTCACAACAACAACCAATCAATCAACACAAGCATACCATTCAAGTCCATTTTAACGACACTCTACCCAAACATTTGAACATGTTCGTATTCAACCAAATATAGTTAACCATATAGAAGCAAGACCTACAATGGTAAGTGTGAATTGGTGCATTTACCTCGAGCTTTGCGAAGTTGGCTAAAAGTTCAACTCTGATTTGGGTCCTGCACAACTCTCCTTATATTATTTTGAACCACAATTACAATATTAACACCTATTACATATCAAAACCCTCAAACTTAAGCTTAATAAATGAAACCCCCACATTACCCACAACCCATTTCCCTAGACTCACTTCAATCTTACCAAAGTATGTTAAAAAAATCTCACATTTGGGATTCTTACACAAAACCACCAAAACTGAAACTGCCCTACTCTATAAACTCGATAATCTCAGCAAAGATTAGGATCTTACCTTGCTCTAAGTTTTTTCGACTCAAGATGTCCCCCAATATATTGTTCTCGCTTCATTCTATGGAAACTAAGAGTGGGAGGGAAGGGGTTGTGTTTGCAAAGAGTTTAGAAAAGTCTCTTCATGGTTGAGAGAGGTACGATGATGGCTGGGGAACACTAGGGTGGGTAAAATATCTACTCTCTCTCCAATCTTCTAAGATACGATTGTAATTTTAAAATCCTGCCGATCGAAATGGTTTTCCAAACAGTTTACACAAATCGTTTGCCTAACCGTTTGACACTATTTGGTGCAAAATTCAAAGATCCTGTTTGGGGTGAAAATGATTTAGGGAATGGTTAACCCTAATCATTTCACAGGCCTTTCTCTCTATATTGTTTGACTAAGTTTTGCAAAATTTTCGATTATATTTTTCAGGGCGTTACAAAAAGGGTGTAAAAATTGTCTATGAATAGATTACAAACAAAGGAAAAATGAAACAAAAGTAAACAAGAAAGAAAGTTTCAAAGGACTGTGTTACATGATATATACTAATGAAGAGTATAAAGGATTTAAGTGAAAGGAAAAATATTATTCACATGATTATAGATATATATAGATTAGGATGTTACATGTCTAGAAAAGGTAGCAAGTTTAATCACTATATTTTGATCATAATTAATGCGAAATGATAAAAATGGAGAAGTAGGACAGTAGTAAGTTTAATCACTATATTTTGATTATAACTAAATGAGATGATAAAAATGGAGAAGTAGGATAATAAGTTATCGGTTGAGACGATGAAAAGGTAAGTTGACTTGCATGAATTATTTGTGAATAGAATAGAATGAATAATATCAGCTTATAAGTTGCCATATGCAATTTAGTAATTCTAGAATCAAAAACAAATTAGGCCAAAATATTGAAAGCAACATTAGCTAATTGTTAATAAGTTTATGATTAAATTGGGCCAAAAATGATGAATTCTGGCATAAAATGTGCTCACTTGGGAATCAACATGATAAAGGCAAGATAAAATTTGATGTAGAAGGCTTATTTAGTATGCATAGAGAAGAATAGGATAGTAAAATTTTAATTGATAAGGAGTTAAAATGAGTGACATCGAGTAAGGTTGACTAAAAAATGTAGAAATTTCTCCATTTATGACATATAATGCATTCAAATGCATAACTAGTTTCATTGCATGGTTCAAGTTTAGAACTCCTAAATTTACATCCTATTTAATTGTAAAATATGCAAAAACATATGAATAATAAAAGGATAAATAAATGAGGCAAGAAAATAAAAAATGGACACAATGTGGCTACACGACCATCTGGCACAGTCATGTGCAAGCCATGTAATTTACAATTGGAATGATAGGAAATCCACACAGGTTACGACATAACTATGGTGAATGGACGCGTGTATTGATTTAAAATGGGCACGGGCTCAACACGACTGTGTCGAGTGGTCGTGTGCCTTGTTTTAAATGGGAATGGATAGCAACACGGGCTGTGTCGCTTACTTGTGTTATATATTTTTAACTTAGGTGTATAAACAGCCTTAAAACCTTCATTAAAAACCATTTCTAACAAATACTAACAAAATTTCACTCCTTATTCCCATTCTCAACACTCCCTAAGCCCTATTAAGAGAGGTTATTAGAGAATCTTGCTTGTGGACACTTTTTAACCAAGGTAAGAATGTCCTCTCTCTAAATCATTTTAGTTTTTTTTGTGCATAGGTTTGATGGTGAGTGTGTTACTAGGGTTTTAAGAAATGAAATGTGATTTATGGAAAGGATAAGTGATATTGTAACACCCTAAAATTTATTGGAATTTAATTATATGAAAACTAGCTTAAAAAAGAATCAAATCAGACAAGAATAGGAAAAATTCACCAAACAACATTCAACACGGGGCATAGCACGACCTTGTGCTCATGCCAGTTGAACAGCACGACATCGTGCTCATACTTGGGAATTGGCACGACCCTATGCTGAATTTATTATAGAACGAGATCATGCATGATCAAACAGGAACTCGTGCTAGAAAACACGGCAAGATCATTAGCACGATCCGTGTCTAAGTTTGTGTCAACTGGGATTTATGAACAGATTAATCGACTTGCACTGTTTTATTCGAAGAGAAGAGCAAAAGTTGAGCAACAATCGTAGAAACTCTAGGAGTGACTGGAGGCTTGTATTTCAGTAAGAAGGAACTCAAATCTTGGCAAGAATCATTGCAAATCATTAAGGTAAGAAGATTTTCTTCATCATTAAGGTAACAAGATTTTCTTCTTAGTTGAGTGAAAAGTGTGAGTTTATATGGATAAGTGGTTACTGAGATTTTCTAAATTTTGGATATGAATTGGTTTAAGTGTTGCTTGGAGTTAATTAGCTAAAAACAAGTTAGTTGAACTTATTAGAAGAATTTAGAATATTGAAATAATGTGAGAATGGGAATTTAGTGTTGGAAAGAACATTGAGGAACTTAAGAAGTTAAGTCTAGAGGCTGTGCTTACGTTTTTAATCATGAAGTTAGTAAGGAAAACAAGAAGTAACAGTCTGTACATGTTTATTTCGTGTAGGAGGATCTATACGTGCTTTGGATCGAAGTTGAGCCTGATGCCAAATTCGTATGCTTTTCGAGGTAAGTGTTCCTACACTTACTATGGCTAATTTTGGTGTTTATATGATCTAAGGAACTTGAATTGAAAACCTAAAAGCTATAAAATCTTAATTATATGTGATTATTATCTATGATCATATGTGTATGTTCTTTTGAACATTTATGGCTTGATGTGATATCTTGCTTGAGTTGATCTATTATGAGCATAATTGAGAAGTTGTATTGAGAGGGCATGATTGTGTTCTTACCTTTGATATTCATATGTGAGTATTCATATGAGATTATGATTGTATGCTCATTTGACTAGTGCCTTTGATGATATTATGATTTATGTCGATGTTATAGAAAGCATGTGATTGCTTATTGAGCATACATACAATTTGTGTTGAGATGGCCATATGAATGCATTTGATTCATTATGTGTTGTATTCATTGTGTGACAGTTGGCTGATATCCTAGGCTGGGCCTGAGGAGGATTCCAAACTGGGCTCGATGCCAAACTGGGTTCGATGCCAATTTAGGACCGATGATAATTTTAGGTGGACTTTTGATTTCGGTCTGGGACCGAGGAAAAAGAAAAATAAAAATAAAAGAAAAGAGAAAAGAAAAAGAGCAATACCCCAATGCATTTTGCATGTGAATTGCATTGACATTCATAAGTATATGATATGACATTCATAGTGAATAATCTTCTTGATTGATATATGATTATATGAATGTTGTTTTGGATGCGATTAATGAATATTGTGCTTGAGAATTATGTTTTATGGTTTGATATGAATGTGCAAGTATGTTATGGCATGCGATGGGACTATTAAAGCAAACAAGTATGTGTGTTATGTGTGTTTATGGGTACCTTTCACTGTTGATATGGTACATATGATATGTGGATTATGTCTGAACATAAAATAACTTGTTAGTTGTGGAAGTTGAGATGAACTATAACTAAATTGCACAAAATAGAAGCTCAATATGACCCCATTGCTGATCAGCACGTCCTTGTGCTGGAAATCAATTTGACAGCACACTCTGTGCTTAAAAGGAATCTGGAAAATTTGTAATGAACATGACCTCGTGCTCAACATGGCATGACCTGTGTCAATTAGGAATGAAGGGATGAGCATGACCTCATGTTCATCGAGCACGACCTCATGCCCCGTGCTGACTGGAAATTCCTCTGTACTTCATTTAAATAGAAAACTATTTAACACTTACTGAGCATTTGAATATACTCACCCCCGTGTGGTTGTTTTAAATATTGTGCAGATCATAGGTAGCTGCTATTGGATCGGGGTTATAATGATCAGAGCTATATGAGCGGTACGAGTCAGAGGTTTGGGGTCTAGATATTCAGATTTTGTATTTTGTCTTTGTACATATTTGTACATTTATGTATATATTTGTATTTTAGGTTTTAAAATGTTTTTAAACTTTTGTATATTAGTAACATATTGGGCTGAGTTTTACTAAAATATAAGTTTTTATATTTTCTCTCTCCTCTTATTTGATTTGATTATTTAATCATTTCTTGAACTTATATTGAATATTCGAAAACAATGTTTTAAAAATTTGAGCTTTACATTTAGTGGTATCAGAGCAGGGATTAAATTCTCTGCAAATTGTGCCAATAATTTTCATTGTTTTGTGATTTGAAAATCTGAAAGATTTGAACTTGTGGTTTAATAACAGATGGATCCTATAGATGACGTATCGTATGATCACACTGCCAAGTCTAGAGAGTCGGTTGAGGGACAGGGGTCAGCCCCAGTACCTCCTGAGAAGCTTGAACAACCTATGATGCCTATACCC
>CANYCX011250651.1:0-26782 GCA_948193385.1 Breynia disticha f. nivosa
TAGATTATACCTCTCTTCTACCAACTTTACCATCAATTCTTCATACAAAAATCATCCTAGCTTTTCCTCACATCTAAACCATAATCTCAGCATTAATCAACAACAATTCCAGCAAAGAATTCCAGCAACTATTTACCATTAAAACTCATTCCATCAATTAAATGTCAATCCAAAGTAAACCATCATATTCCTTACCTTAAGCTTTGATTTCTTCAAGAAAATCACTCAAAATCACCTTCTCCTTGCTGTATCAATTTCCTCTGCTATTCTGATGATTTCATATGGCTGAAATCTGCAGCAAATTTGGATTTGTGAATGTAAATGAGGTTTTGTCGGTTAATCGATCGATGTTAATATTTTTTTTCCAGAAATCTGATTAGTACGCGGGGAGGAGTGTGAAGTACGCGGTGTCGTTATGAACCCGCGTTCTTTGTCTCCCACACCGTGTTCTTTTCATTTCCAGGGTTTTCTGATTTTCGTCGATCGTTTCGCGTCAACCTTCGATCTACCTTTCGTATATCTTTATATATTAACAATAAAACACATATTTATCGTCATTTTACGACAAAAAATATTCAGAATGTTACACATGCAAAGGTGAAATTGACAAAATGATATAAATGATAACGACAAGAGTTCGCTAATCATATGAATAGCAGCAAGGGTTTACTAATTTTAATATTAGTGGCAAGAGTTCACTAATCAAAAAAACAAAGAGACAAGGGTTTCCTAATTTAGATGTTAATGGCAAGAGTTCACTAAGAAAGAAAGGGAGAGGAAGAGGGAGAGTGAGAGGGAAGGAAAGAGAGAGGGAGGGAGAGAAGGAGAGAGAGGGGGAGGGGGGAGAGGGAGAGGGAGAGAGGAGAGAGAGAGAGAGAGAGAGAGCAATGGAGTTTACACAGGTGGGAAGCCTGTGAGTAAATTTTGGGCTTTTACATGTGAAAGGACTTTTTTTTAGAATTGATTTATAATTCAATTGAGATTTAAAAAGGGGGAGAAGGAGGTAAGTTGATATAGTATAAAAAGGAGAGAGGAAGTAGATTTGAAGTTGGTGTTGGTGGTTGGCACAGTGCTTAACGAGAAACAAAAATGGTGATTGAAGAATATATTCATATTTTTTGTTAAAGAGCTTAATTTTAGTTTTTTAATAAGTTTTTATCAAGCCGTAATAATGTTGACTTGAATGCTAATGTATAAATAGAAATTTGGTTAATTAAGATAGGTGGCTAATATGTTGTTATAACTTAAAAGAAGGAATCAAGAGTTAGTGTCAAGCGACTTCTAGGCGGGATGGAGGAGAGAGAGAGAGATGGGTGATTAGTTGGGAAACATGAGGGCTTTTATACGGGAAAAGATTTTTTTTTCTTTTTGGAATTGATTTTAAGAAGATGAGAGAGGGATGAGAAGGGATAAGTAAATATAATATGACTAGGTGAGAGGATATAGATTTGAAGGTGGTTTTGGTCGTTGACGTCGCTCAAAGAGAAACAAAGATGGTGGTGATTGACAAAGATGCCAATACTTCTTGTTGAAAGCATTTTAGTTTTTTTTTTATCAAGTTTTTACCAAGTTGTAATAATGTTGATTTGAACAGCAACATTAATCACTTTAGCTTTATGTTTATAAATAATAATGAAACTAACTTGAGACGAATTTGCCATATTCAACTAAAACTAAGGGACTAACAGCTAGTTTCTTTAAAACGTGAGGATTTACTTGTAAAACATTCGAAACTTGATGGACCAAAAGGAGCATCCTTTATCATGTTGAGAAAGTTTTAAACGTTATCGTTTCCGTTATGGGATATGATTGGCTGCTCACTATAACTAGAAAAACTGAAGTAGAGAAGATGAGGTGAAGCGAAGCTAAACAAAGCAAGTTTGAAAAGAAGCAATGAAGGGAATGGCTCTTCATTGCTCTTTTCCTCTTTTCACGACTCACTACAAAATCACTCTCTTCAGGTTCTTAATCTCTTTTTCTCTCTTTTATATATTCATATATGTGAATGTATGTAGATTTGATTTGAATATGCGAGGAATTATTGTTCAGGAACCAAAGTAACAACTTACTAAACCAGAAGAAATGTAAGTTAAAAGCCAGAATTATGATGATGACGTGTCAATGTCTTCATTCTTCTCCAGAACCCATTTCACAAAATGGCTTCTCTAGAAGGGACTTGATGCTTTTCGGTCTCTCTTCTTCTCTTTACATCAAATTGTTATCTTCAGGTAAAGATTCTTGCTTTTCACTCCTCAATTTTGTTTCTTCGTTTGTTTTTATTCCGTTTAATGTTTTAGATGAATTTGTGCAGAATCAATGGCCTCGGAAGATGTGAAAATGGTTCCTTTAGTTGATGAAATAAATGCTTATACTTATTCATACCCTCAGGAGTTGCCTTCTAAGAAATTCGTCTTCAAGTGGTGGGTTTTGTTTTATACATGTTCATTGTATTTGTGTTTTGTTTTGATTATATATTAAGGTGTTTCCGTTCAGTTATATCTATTTGTTTATTAGAGAATCTACAGGTCAATACGAAGTTCTAGCATTTGAATCTAGAGTCAATTTAGTTGCAATTTCTTTTATAATTATTGTTGAGAAACGAATAGATTCTTATATGTGCTGCAGATTTCTTTCATTACTTGTTTCTTTTAAATTGGTTTGTTGAATTATAATTGTTCTTCAATTTGTTCAAAAACAATTTGGATGAACATGACACTGTTTGCAATGCTCTTTATGAAGGGTGGAATCTAGAAAGCCGGAACGTTATTCATCTGCTGCACCACTTTCTCGTAAGTTCATTTTATTTTCCAATTGCCCTGCTGGTAATCCAACTTTCAAATTGTTGCTTGCATTAACGTGGTATTGTTTTGAACTTGAGGCAGCTGATGCACGTCTGCGCATTGTCTCTGAGCGAGTTGACATTCTTGATAATCTAATTATATCCGTTTCGGTAAAGCTTCTGAAGTCATACTCTTGTCTTCTTCATGGCTTCAACTCGTCTCTTCGGAGGATTATAACTTTATTTTCTTGATTCAGATAGGTCCCCCAAATTTTCAGATCATAAAATCCAAGGATAAGAGCACCTGGAATGCAAAAGATGTTGCTGACTCTGTTTTGGCAGACAAGTCCGCACTGGTATTGTATTTACACGTTTTCCAACAGATTTTCAGCTTTGAAACACTAGTCAAATTATGCAATGTAGAATCTCATTTGAGTTCAATCGGTAATATCATCTTGAAGAGATAAATAACTCAGATACTTGAATCATGATTATAATTCTGTCATGTTTTCTGAAAGCTTTCTAGAAATGGTTAAAAGTTTAGCCCATGCAGCCTTCGAGTACCCTATAGAAACACATTTAATGATGTATGGTAGTTTGTTTGATCTGCATAATTTAATCCTGCGCAGAGAGTGACCTCAAGTCAGCGTCTGGCTGAAAGTCAAGTTCTGGATTCACACACGACCACAGTAAGCTGCGAACGTCCTTCATCCTTGTCAATATGTTCCATACACATTTTCTTTTGACTGCGGATGATGTCTCTAATTTTCTCTTTTAGATTGATGGTGAACCATACTGGTATTATGAATACCTTGTACGGAAGTCACCTACCAGATCTGTAAGTGTTTGCTTTGTAGAATTTCTTCACAGAGAACAACACCTTTTACGCGAGAATTCTCTTAATTATTGCCATGGATTTTGCAGGCTCAGGAATCAAACCTTTACCGCCACTATGTCGCGTCAACGTCAGAACGAGATGGTAAGAGCCTAAATATTGTTTTTAAGCAGTAATGTTGTTTGTAATTGTGTGGAATGACAGAAGGTGTGAGGGTAAATGATTTATGCATTGCAGGCTACTTGTATTCTCTGTCAGCTTCGACCCTTAGCAAACAATGGAACAAGGTCTCTCTTTCTTTCTCAACCGTAATATTACTTTTTTATTTACAGATTCGGTGTTTAGATAGAATACCAACAAACAGTAGGTTGATGTCAAAAAAAAAAAAAAACTAACAAACAGTAGGGGGCGATGGGGTCGGTTGGCCCATGTATAGTCCTTTAGTAATTTTCCGTAAATTTTTTTTATAGCACCGCCACTTGCCGATTTTTTTATAATATTTTTAACTTGTCTATTTTCACATTCTTAATAATATTTCTGATTTTGTTACTGCTAACAACTCCATGAAATGCAGATGGGACCTTTCCTCCAAAAAACTGTGGACTCATTTCGGCTTATTCCTCCCACAGAAGAATATGTAGCTCCTTACAAGGATCCTTGGAGATTTTGGTGAATGCTTTTCATCTTCTTTGAGCTACAACACACTTGAATTTTGGCCAACCTTCACTTGTTAATTTTGATGCAATCTGAATGAATAATGATTTTGGATACCACTCCTGTTGCTGCCTGCATCTTTACAGGTTTTTGGTCTCATAATTCTAATCACACTTTCTGGGAGCACTTGTTTTTAATCGCATGTCTTCAGCTGTGTATTGTATTGTATTGATTATCTAATCTATAGCGTTGCTCGCGAATTGGTCTCGACAACAATTCCAAAGCATTTGGAAATGATTATTTTACTTGAAAATGACTGTGATACCATTAGATTACGATATGTTTCACATAATGGGGGTAGTAGCATGACGCTGCTTCCATATTCCACCGGAATATATACTGATATCACGTTCCTCAAGATCCGCAAAATGTTGCCTTGGATTCTTCACGCACTTTCAAATTCATCATTACATGTGAAGCTAAATCGAATTACTTTTTTACTTTTAATTTGCCCAGTATTCAAGATTGATTCCTAAATATTTTAGGATTTTGAGTTTGAACTAACATTTTGTTAAACTCAAAATCTTATTCATACTCGGCTCATTTAAACCAAGTAAATCACAAATCTATTCTATTGCAAGTTTATTCAGGAACACTCCAACTAATCTATTTGCGAGCTTTGCCTAACCGAAATTTGAGGTGTTAAGACTCCGCTCATTTACAAACCAAGCCTACTTTTGACTCTGCCAAACCGAGTAAAAAAAAGCTATTACCAAGCCGAACGACAAGCTGCTTACAACAAGTCGAGTTATTTACACCCCTACTTTTCATCCTTCATATGATTTCATAAATCGCTTAAACTGAAGTCATTAACCTTTATCAGAGAGACCTTTTGTGAAGGGTAAAACGCAGTGAAGTTGATATAGCAGATGATCGAAACAGCACAGCGCACTCATTGTTAATCAAAGGCTTTCTAAATTCGACTTCATTGATATTAATGGTGTATATATCACCACAACCCTTTTATGAACACACTCATTCATCCATCTTAAGAATGAGCAAAGAATAGGAACAAATATCTACATCTACTTCAACACTATTCTCTTTCTTTACCCTTGTTTTTTCCAATTACATCATTTACCTCACTATAACAAAGATGAAAAATGCTGGTTGGTTTTCTGTATGTTGCTCCACCCAATCAAAAACATGAACCACGTCAAGTTCCAAGCCAAACAACCTAACCAAAAATCGGCAGCAGCAGCAGCAGGCTGGCTAATCCTGCGACGTAGCAGAATATTCAAAAAGGAGACGTTTGGAAGGCGCAGATTGTAGAAGCACCCTCAACCGACTCGTCAGCTGATAAATAAGCGTCCATTGCATCGCCATCTCTGAGTCCTTCATTTGTCTTACAATTGACGCCTAAGAAAAAGCAGAGAAAAAAATAAGTTAGCACTTCAATTCTTACGGAAGGCGATATGCACACCATAGTAAATATATATGAGACAAGTGACCTGGTTTCTGGAGATCAGAGATCACAGTTGAAGTTGAAATTACCTGAAGACGTTTACCAAGCTGAACCTCAACTTCCGTACCAAATGAGATATTATTGGCCAGTGATTTCAAAGGATCAACCGTGGGATCAACAGAAAGTAAACTGGGAATCTGAGGCGCATACACAAGTCTCCACCTGGCCTGCCCAAACTCTCCTTTTCCTTCAATTCTTGGCATCAGTGTTTCCAGTGTAGCAGTTGCAAGCTTTTTAAATGCGAGCTTGCCATCGCCCTCCAATATCGACTCCGCCAACTGACTCTCAAACACTCTAGCAGCCTGCGTGAAGATCAAAAACCAAATCATAAATTCCCTGATACGCTTATTGTATGCAACTAAGTTCTTTTACCATACAAACAAAACAATAATATGTTAAGAAGATCTAAAATCTCAAACATGCAAGATACTTTAGATGCTGCACTACCACGTAACAGAAAAAGAATGAAATTTTCACCTCATTAGGTGTAAGAACATCTTGTTCGACAGAACGAGTTGACGTCACCACCAATTTATCCTGCCAATTGCTTGCTCGGCTTTGAATCCTGAATTGCCACTCTGATCCAACCAAAACCAAGTCTAGCATGGGATCCAAACCATGCTCGGGCTCAAATTTAGCAATATTAAGATGCTCTCGTTTGAGTCTCACCTGAATTTTCAAATGCAAATATCAGCACATCTAAAAGAAAAAAAACATGTCAATTAAAGAAAGAAAAAAAGAAGAAAAATACTGCTGCATCAACAAATATTTAAAGAAGAAAAGTACTGCTGCATCAACAAATATTTCAAAACACTCACTTGAGTTGCAACAAGATTCACATCACCATTTTCAAATTGTAGAATGCCTTTTGGTTTTATCCATTTGGGATGAGCCCGTCCATTTAGCTCAAGTTCCCCACTGACAGCAAAATTGAGAATTAATGGATAGACAATTCTCAATTCTGGTCCTAATACCAGCTTCAAATCACTGAGGCGGACATCCAAATTTGGTTTTATGTTTAGTTGTTCCAAATCCTTTTCAACTTCTGTTGATTTAACTGCATTAAAAAAAAACAAAAAGCATTTCAAATTACACGTGCAGATGTCAAGAATCATCAAGAAAAATAACTTTTGCTTTGACAAATAAAGTAGATGTCTTTAACAAAAATAAACAATTTAAGAGCAAAACCATTTCAAATTTTCTAACCAAAGCATGCTACTTTTTGATTTCTGACTGAGCACTTAACCAAAAGCATAAGAAGATTTTAGCAGCTCCTAAAAGAAACTGAGTAATTTTGCACTTTACAGATAAAGTTACCTGTCGACTTCGGAAACTTGGCCCTTGAGGCAGGTTCTGAAGTAAAAAACCTTGACATATATCTTGAAGTAACTGTTTGACTGACAGTACCAGGAACCCTTGATTGATTTGATACCAATCTGTTGAATGGAGCCCCACCACTACCCTTATCATGTGGTAAATATGCTTCTCCCTGGCTCATCTTAATATTCCCTGAGATGGTTGGTTGTAGTATTGAACCTGTTATTTGCATTTGAGAGTCCACCTGCCCACTGATGCCAGTACAAATTCATTTCGAAATGGTCAATAGTTAAATATCTCTATATGCCCACTGGCAGATACAATTTTAACACATTCAAATTTAAGCAAAACATCAAAATCAGATTGTGGTTTTATTTTCAGTTCGGTGCCATGTTTAGGTTTCTCAAGGATTCATAAAATCCAACCTTTCTATCTGTGTTACAAAAAGACAACTTGAAAATTAAATCATACAATCAGCAGAATACAAAGAAACCATGATCAACGCTGCAATCAAAATGACATTTTTTTTTACAACAAAATGACATTTGTTTAAGAATACTATCAACCAGTATTTTCAGGAAGAAAGACGCCATAAACAAGTAGGAACATATATACTAGATATCACTCCACACATTCTAAAAATTACCTCAGAATATTCTTTGCTCGAACTTCCAGAACTTCGCATTTCAACTCAATTTTATCACCTGGAGATGTTTCACTTGTCCTGAGGGGTAGATTACCTTTTACAAATAGCTTTCCTCTTCTACTCACCCGACTCTCCAGGGAACTGATGCATAGCCTATTTGACTTTACATGTATTGTGCCACCAAAATTCGTAAGTGGTTGTCTGAGTACTGGCGATGATATAGATGCTCTATGAAAAGAAGCAAATCCATCAAGTATGGGCTGTTCAACCGTACCCCTAACCTTTTATAAATAAATCAGAATCATGAATAAGTTATAAACAATCATATCAAATTTCAAATAGCAAAACCAGGACAATCTTATGAGAAACAATAATATATAAGGCAAGGATTCAACTCACCTCAAGCATAACATCAGCGTTACCATGAAGCCAATCAACATAAGGAGACAAAGCTGTCAATAACATCATTCCACCATCCTTGATATCTGCATCAACCCTAACTTCACCTGCATCTAAAAAGTTCCAATTCAGAAATTTGAGGCTTTCTGCTAAGTGATTATTCCAACCATCTTCAGTTCTATCTCTGAAAGCTTTCTTTTCACTGGGTTCATCAGGAGACACTCTATCTCTTTCCTTCACCCAATCAGTGACCAAAGTTCCTCCACTTTCATCAGCCTCTGCCACTTCTTCTTCCAATGAGTTATTCTGGATAAATGTAACAGGAACACTTCCTTGTACATGCACGTGACCGTTTTGGACAATCGGTTCAAATTTGGCGTTGAAAAGAAAACGACTGGCTGAGGTTAATGAAGCTACAATTTCAGCTCGTCCAAGATCAATACCTCCAATGGAACCATCCAAGAGCCTTACTTGCACATCACATTCTGGTTTTCCAAGATTTCCCCTGAGATCCCCTTCCATGTGTAGTATTCCACGAATTGGAGCTACCAGTTGCCGTAAAGAATGAACAGCATCTTCTGCTGAAGATTCAACAACCTGGACCAGAGTGGGAACTAGACTAACTGGGAAGTTGAGGACTGCAAAATGAAGATTGGTCTTAGGCCCAAACAGAGTGCCATCAGCATGTATAGTAGCATTATCCTTTTGGATAAAGATCTTCTCAAGCCGCAAACCATCATTATTGCTATATGCACCAATGGCTAGTACACGCTGGGTTTTGTAGGCTCCCCACTCCCAATCATCCCCATGAAAGTCAAAATCTGCCTAAAATGACACACACACACACACACACACACACACACACAGAAAGAGAGAGAGAGAGAGAGAGTAAATACGACAGATGAACAAACTTAAGCTCACAGACACCACAGAAAATAAAGTTGTAGACCTTTGTGTCCCCATTGCCTCCACCACTTGCATCAAGGGAGCCATGCCACCGACCTTTAAGTTCAGCTAAACCTGGAAGACTCATATCTTCAAGAGTAACCTCATCTGATGGAGAATAATGCATCCGTATTACCTGGAATTTTGTAAAACTGTAACGATGTGTAAAGGTAAAAAAAAAAAGTTTCCCAACAATTCTGAAATAAAAAAGGTTTTCACAAAGAAATGTGAGATGTATTTTTATCATTAAGTACCTCAAGCAAGTCTTGAATACTGTCAGCACATAAACCAACAGATTGCAAATTTTGAATAAAAAGGTCCTGCGGAGTAAGTAAGCAAAAATGATGTACCCCCGATTGAAAAGATTCAAAAAAAGCTAAAACAAACGATATGTCTACAGAAATGATGCTGAACAGAGCTTAAGAAGGCAACCTTTGATCTAGATCGAACAGCAGGATCTGTACTTCGAGAAAGAAGCCTAGCAAGTGGAAGCATCTCGGCAACCTCAGCTCGAGGAACTTCAAGTCTCATTCTCCATCTTCCCATTGAAGATATGACACTTCCTAAATGTCCTGTCAACGCCCTTTTTATCAGTCCACCTTCCTCCTTTCCAGCAAGGTTTCTGTCTCGTGTTCCAGGTAAAACATATTCCCCTTGAAGCTCATAACAACTATTGGTTTGTTCCAAAACAGTTTTTTCAATAGTGATCTGAAAAAAATAGACACCCAACCCAAACATAATGCATATTTTAGGTAAACAAAATTTATGTGCATATCTCCATACATGATCACTCGTAAATATGCATCAGTTAACCTATTTAGCAGGCAGGTTTGCATAATTAAAAAAAAGGTAACTGATATGCAATAAGTTGAGCAAACATAACTCAATAAAATATTTAGACGATCCAAATTCCAAACAATGGAACAAAAATGTCAAAGGTCAAAGCCTAGTTTAGCTACTTACAACATCACCACTCCACCTAGCAGCCACATCTAAAGCTTCACCAAGCACACCACTAAATTTTGGATGCAGAACAGATAGCACACCATGACCCCTCCTTTTCTGAAGATTAAGCTGCACTTCTGCCTGAAAGGAAAAAAAACAATGTTGTGCAAAATAAAAATCTCAACTACCACCAATAACATGAAAAGTTTGACTAATGTTGCTAGCATTTAACAAAAAAAAAATCTTGACAACACATTAAAACAGGATTAGAAGTAGTCAGGCTAACAACATATGACTGTTAGCTGTCAGCACACTGAAAACAGAAAAATGAAACAGGTCTTCAGACTCCACCAAACTATTAAGACATGTCATCATCTAACAAGGAAAAAGAAATTTTAGGACAGCTCCAGTATTGTAATAAAGGATCAAGTATGCAACAATGTGAAATAATTTAATGCACATCCTAGAAATCTAGAGTACATTTTAAAGCCAAGCAAATGAATAATATGAGAACATAAAATTAAAGTTGAACAAAGAATGAAACAATGCCTCAAAGCTTACCCTTTGTATGGTTCCACGAAGTGAAGCCAATTCCAACTCATCTAGTGGCAAATGTCGCACCTATTTCGAGACAAACATCAGTTAACCAATTCACTGGATTAGAAATTTATTTCCAACATGGAACAGCCGTTACAGCTTAAATGCATCAGTAACTAAACGCAATGTGAAAATTAAATTAAAAAGGTTAGAATATACCTCCAAGGTGGCTGAATGCAATGACTGAAGACTAATGTTAGCTCTCAATTGACCCTTTTGAAGGAGAAAAGAGAATGATTTTCCATTCTGCAAGTTCTCTTCATTACTAGGCTGCAATGGCCCCAATACCTCCAGTGAAAGACTCTCGTCTGGTCTACCAGTGGCATCCAACTGCAATAACAGAAACGATTGGGGCTCAGCTACAAGCTATTCAATGCCAAACAGAGGGATAACCACCTCCAGCTTAAAAAGCATTGATATTTCTTCACACAAATCAAAAATACAAAAACCATTATATATGATGCATAACATGGGTATACACATCAGTGAAATAAATTGGATCAACATCCCTTTTTGCTGGAAATTGTTGTATGGCCTACTACGAAAAAAAATAATAAGATACGCAGAATCCTGATAATGAAAGATTTAGCCATTGCCTTAATATTGTTATGAGAAATGCTCAGCTGTCCACTTAGTTGAGGTGCCAACATTAACTGATTCAGTCTCAAGCCAGAAACTGAAACTTCACCAACAAGACTTTCTGCATCCCTTCCTAGTCGTTCATGTTGATCACCATCAGAGATGACTGAGGGCTCACTAGTATTAGAAGGTTTCAGAACCTTCCCCTGAAATTTGACTTTACCCGTTGCTTTTAAATGTGTTGGCCTTGGAGAATCAAAAGGATAGGAAGGGACCAAGCTAAAAAATTCAAACCCTCGCATGCGTAGGTCTAACTCTATTCCTTCAACAGTAAATGGCACACAACTCCTGGAATCCAACTTGTTTTTATTTGTCCAGTCAGGATAAGACGTCTGTACTTTTGTGTGCAATTCAAAGGCATCCGATGAAGAATTAACAGTGATATAATCATGTGAGATCACAATATCTCCACGGGCATCATTAAATGAACCCTCAGCTTTTGGAGCAATCCATCTGATGTCAAACCTCCTATCACCAAAAAGAGTGATAAATCAACCAATGACAAAAAAAAAAACAAAGTTAGATTGCAAAGGGAAAGAGAAAATTAGATCGCAAAGGGAAAGAGAAAAAACAAAAAAAATGAGATGGAAGGCCTGTAACACTTACGGTTTCAAAAGGGATCCCGAAAGTTTTGTTTCCCCAGCTAGTTCTCCTAGTTTTAGAGGCAACAATTGAAGGGAACCTGGAACGTATCTGTCCATAATTCTATCAAAAGACAAATTTCCAGAAAAATTTACATCCATTGCCATCTCATCCACCTCACCCTGTGAGAACAAAGTCTTCCACATAAGAACAGAGAAATAAAACAGCCTTATATGAAAAGTAGTAAATGCATCATCACAGATATCATTTCAATTTCATATTTGGATAAAGCTGCAACAAGCATGATGCTGCACATATCATATCTATATAAATGTGTGTGTGTGTGTGTGTGAGAGAGAGAGAGAGAGAGAGAAAGCTGTGAGTCATTTAAAAATAATACACTTCTTGACTAGGGACTGCAAGTTGCAATGACTAGTCACTACCAACTTTTCTGTTACCCCATTAGGTAGGTTACTCTAAATCCAGAAGTTTTGGGTTACTGTCACGGCTGGATATTAAAATTGTAAAATGTATAAAGATAGAACCTAGAGATACACCAACCCAAACATTCCAACACCAATAATATGATGAACATCCCCTTAAATTATCTAATGGAAGAACCATTTATGATGACCAAACAATGTTCATGTCCGTGTATCTTTTTTCTGAATGTTAAAGAATTTATGATGTGAACGCACATACAGCAACAAATAGGAAGCTAGCACTAATTACCTCATGGGATCAAGCATATGCGCTTACATAGAAGAAACATAAAACAACACATGAAGACAACACATAAAAGTAGTTCAAACATTTACCTCCGGGCAAATCCATGCATTTCCTGCCCCTCGAATTTCACCACCATCCACAAGACTAGCCCTAATTCCATACAAATCAGCGACCTACAACATATGCAGCAAAACAGAGCACCTCTTAAGCACCAATTTATTGTCAAAAAATGAATCTCAACTGAAATAAGAGATGAAACAAACAGTATGATGAATAATCTGACAAAAAAACTTACACAATTATCAGTGTTAAATGTGAAATTAGCTGATAGATACGAAAACGGAACACGGTCAAATGCTGCCACAGCACCAGCCTCTTTGCTTTTCAGCATTGATTCAGATGCAGCAGATGCAGGGACATCAGTAATTAGATGAGATATCTTCCTTGACACCATTCCACTTCCAACAAATACAGGAGCATCCAATGGCCCTTGACAGTTAAAAACAGCAGTAACAAAACCAGCTATCTGCATTCATCAAAGAAAGAAGATGAGAACAAACTCAGGTTGGTATGGATGAATTCATTTCATTTTATTCCAAAAACAACTGTAAGAAGTAACCAAAAAAAGGAATAAAATTAACCTTGCAGGAACTATCTGCTAATAAAAAGAAACAAATAGTAGGCAGATTGACATGCCAAATTAAAATTTCAACAAGAGATTACATGTTTAAACAGAAAAAGAATATAGTAATCTTGAAAGTGGAGATACACTTACTGGGAACAATAATGGCCTCATTTTGAAAGTTCTCATCAGGGCATTCACTTCAACACAAGGAACCTGGATAAATTTTCAAAACATATTATTTAGACTGGAAAAACTAAAATAAGAAGGCGCCAATAGAGCTAGAGCACCTAAAATTTCAGGGTTACACATTTTTGGTGAGACATACTAACCAAATAGATATTTTAACTTTTACAGACAGTGTTTGGAAAAAAATTTAAAAAAACTTAAGAGAGAAAAAAATCCAGATAATATAAACATATAATAACAGAAAACAAGTTAAATATGCACGTACTGCATGCATGATAAAATGTAAACCTGGAATGTCATGCCATTTATTGAATAAACTCAGAGATCCAAAAGGCTAACAACTTTCAAGTATGGAAGAAAACTGCCCAAAATACCGAGATATGACCTATTGGATAAAAAGACTACCCATACCACAGCTCTCAGTTCTCGCCCTTAAAATCCCAATAAAATGCTACTGCTGAAATTAAGAGGTAAAAACAACCAAAGAGGACAAACAACTAAAGGTAAGAGATACCCGACCTGACACATTAGATGGAACTCTCCATCCTCAGGATGAATACCAAAGTCCCCAGAAGCTTCCAGAGGAGCACTGCCAAACCAGCCACTTGTATTGTGTAAGAACACTCGTTGACCACGGAAACTTAAACTTCCTGATATGTCCTGCAAAGAGAAATGTATTAGCCTGACAAAAGATAAGCAGAGGCTGCTTTATGTTTAGTTCAAGTCTTCAGCTTATGTATGCAGACTTATATCAAGAAACAACCGTAATAGTGTAAGCTACAACATATATCTTGAACACCAAACAGAAAATGATAAAGAAAAATTATGAACTGAAAATGATAAGAATGAAGTATGAACAGAGGAGCACATGATGTGCAAACCATTTCAACAAACCAAGTCTGTTTGGGATTGCCATTGTAGTTAAAGAAAGTGTTGTTTCTAAAATTGTTGTTGGAAAAATCAAATGACTGTTTGGTAACACATTATAGAATACGCTCTTAATATAGAACTATTTATTCAGGGACAAAAACATTAATTATTGAAAGAAACTAACATTTGGATGGTTTCCCAGATCCATCTTTACATTGAGAAAATAATTGACTTCAATGTTAAAGTTATCCCTTTTGCTCATAAACAACAGGGCAAAGAAAGTGAATGTTTCTTCTCACTCGCCAACTCAGCACAAAACAGGTATCCAGTTTATGACTCCAGCTCCTCTCTTGATAATAAATTCTCCTTCAAGCATTCAATAAAATCTTAAAACGAAACTCTTTCCACAAGAAACTGAAAGAACATGTTCTGATGCTTACAAAATACGAACATTTAAAGTCTGTCAAGCAATACATCCATTGGAGATTTATACAGTAAGATGAGAATTTAGTGTCTTATGACAAGATGCCCACATTGCATTATGCTCTAAGAAACCTCCATGGATAACTGAAAAACAAATATTTCAAGATAAAAGTACAACTTACAGTGAACTCGGATGGAGCATCAAATATTTGAAAGGCTAATCTTGTCACATCAAGCTGTCCATGAATATTAGGAAAGGATTCCCCTCTTGACATGCACAAGTGGACCTGATGGGAAAAAAGTTATGCAACTCAAAATGAACTTTCTCCAAAAAAATTAAAGGTGAAAAAGCCACTTGTAATTCACACCAACAATCTCACGTGTGAAAAAATTCAAACTCCTCAAATGAATTCTTTCACAAAATATATTGAGCAACTAAATCCAGTCATATTAAATTTAAGTAAAACCTTTATACACACACACGTGTGCATGCACATTAATGGAATGGATAATTTCAGAATCTTACTGCAGCAATGAGCAAATTACATATAATATAACCACCAAGCATGATTTTTTATTTTTAAGATGCTCACAAGCATTATCTATCTATTTAAGATACTTCAGCGAAAAAAACTGACATTTCAATGACTTAATTCAGAAAATAAAAGCAAAAGTCAAAAAGTAACTGAAGTTCAAACTAGTACGTCTGACAAAAATATCTCTCTTCCCACATAGAGTAAACAACAAATAACTTCAAAGCATTTACATTCAAAAGGTGAAGAAACTACGAGGCTTTTTGTAATCAAGCAGTAGATGAAAATTAGCGTAAAGCAACTTGATAAGAAAATGCACATGGGTTGCTTCAAGAAGTGATACTGCCACAGAAGACAAAAATCGCACAGGTAACAAAAACAATATTTTGGCAGACTGGTTAATACTGAAAGAAATTTACTTGAAGTTAGAAAAGCACCTCACCAGTGGCTCTCCCTTCAGACCATGTGATTGGTATTTCTAAGATCCGTTCAAAAAGCTGTCACACAGGCAAACAGAATAGTTCACAATAAAAAATCATAAAACCAGGTTTAGAAATTGACTAAAATATAAAAACGAGCCTTAACAAATATAACCACAATATTGGCATGAGGTGTCTACCTTACCGGGGCAAATAGGTTGGCAATTTTGAAGTTGGCATGCCACTGCTGTTCTATAATATCCACAAAAACATCCGTAGATAACCAGCCACCATCTTCAGACACTGCACTGGATCTCCACATTTTACAATTGCCATTTAGTTGAACGTGTACACGAGCGTAATGATTTTGGAACTTCACATGTCCACTAGCATTCTCCATCTCTCTATATAGAAGGCATTGAAATTGTAAAATATGAAAAAGTTACAAATTGGTTAGACATGGAAAAGTAAATCTACATCCTCTCTCTCTCTCTCTCTCTCTATATATATATATAAGCATATATTCCACCATAACCTCAAGAGAAATATGATGTATTACACCAGAGAACGCATTACGAGTTCACTTAATCTAATACTCCCTCCATACCACAAAAATAAGCCCAATACAAAAAACAAAGTCCTTATGAGAAAGTAGTTGAATTAGATAAAATTTAAGCTCTTTACAAATTGAAAAATATGAAAAGTTACAAATTGGTTAGGCTTGGAAAAGTAACTCTACACCCTCCTCTATAGAAAGAAACATATATTCCACCAATGACCTAAAGAAAAATATCATGTATCACACCAAAGAACGCGCTACGAGTTCGCTTCATCTCCTACTCCATCCATCCCATAAAATAGTCCCAATACAAAAAACAAAAAACAAAGTCCTTAATAAAAAGTGGTTGAATTAGTCAAAATCTAAGCTCTTTACAAATTTATCCTCAAATGCAATTTTCTAGATAATAAAATAATTGAATCAGCCAATTGAATAATTAGATGTAAAGCATTTGTAATAAAAAGTGAAGTTATAAGGGGAAAAAGAGGACATTGGTCATAAATTTCAGGCACATCCGAAGTAGACAGTACGCTTATCTACTCAGAGACAATCATATAGTGATTGAACGTAGTCTTGGTCTCACCACAATATTCTATAACTTGACATAATGATACAACATTTAACTTGGAAGTCATAATTCAATGCACAACATTGATGGAAATCCTATATCCATGAAAATCCCACCTCGCATAACTAATGGCATGCCAGACATGACGAAAGTACCCCAACAACAACAACTCACTTAAGTACATTTATTCACCCTAAGAACGAATAAGTACATTTTGGTAAATATTTTAAACCTGCAAAATGCATTTATCAAAATATTCACATAAACGAAGGCATTAAAACATTTTATAAATTCTATTTCTTTTTCCAGGACCCGCAAAGACATAGTATTGATATATTCAAAGAAATTACAACACCGAAATTGCAGCACACATAAGTGTTTATCTTTCCTCATTTCATTTCAGATTCTCAATTATCTTCCAAACCATTAAACTCGTATCAAGATATCTTTTCAGCTGTCAAAATACGAAGAGTGTCAACTTGATGAAGAAACATTTTTGAAACTTCCATAACTGTAGACTCAGCTGCATCTGTGCAATGATACTCAACTATACAAAGGAAAATAGAAAGAAAATGAGTAACCTTCATATTCTGCATTTGTAGTCAGCAGTCGGCCAAATAACGAATAAAATTGCTTTCTGCTTCTTCAGGCTAACAGTTAAAAGTTCTGTCTACTTTCGTACTTCATAAATGCTTTATATAGTGTTAAAGGGAAATAAATTGCAATGGTACTTATGCCCCCAAATAACATAAACTAAGTAAAAGCTTAAAAAACCACGAGACTGTACAGAAAAGAATAAACATTTGCTCTCACCTAGGCTCCCTGTCACCATATGCTAGCAGCATCAGTGTTCCACCTTTGAAATGAACAGAATCCAATGATATGGGAAGCATCTGCTCAATACCCTCACTCTGCACCACACCAACTCCATCAGCAAGCTCTGCAACTAAATCTTCGATTTTTGGAGCTACTTGAGGATTCAATTTCTTGATGGGATCAACAAAAAGAAAAGATAATTGTTCCCTTATATTTTTGTAGAACATATGCAATGCCTGCCAAATCGGAACTAAACGGGAAGCTGTGGGAACAGGCTCAAGCATCCCAGGAGTTGAATTTTGAGATGCATCTTCACTTTGAATCTCGGGAACATCCGTCCTCTTATATCTTTTTATGGCATGTTGCACTGTATCCTCATTGTTAGAGATTTTGATTTTAGCATCCACTGCAAAATCTTTGGTAACTGGAAAAGTCTCACTGAATTTCTCAACTAGTTTATGCAGAGTCATAAGATAAGGATCACACATGACAGAAAAATCATCAACATGACTATGTAAAAAACTGAAATTAACCAGAAATTTTTGGTTCAACCTCGCAGTTGCAGGTAGGGTAGCTGAAGAGCTCTCATGTGTCTCATTCCAACTATCAGCTTTTAAATTTTCTTCACCACCTTTTGGACCAAAAGATGTATCATTATTTTCACCCTCAATCTCAGACATAAGGGTGTCAACGCTCATGAAATCATGGCCATTAGGTGGCTGGGAAGGCTCATCAAATTTTCTGCCGGATGAACTCTGGAAATATGCAACAGCTGCAGATGCACTACGCTCAAGAATTCTCCTTTTGGCATTATGATCAGCTGCAGAGTTATCATAGCCACTAGCCTTCCCTTTGAGTTTCTTCTTCTTGGGTCCTTTAATAACTCTAGACCAGAATTTCAAACCAGAGCCAGGCAGTTTTACTCCAAAAGATTTTTCCAAGCCTGCATGCTTAATATCATAATCAAGACCAGTATCCATGCAATGATGGTCCCTCAAATGCATCTTTTCATCAGTGCATGATAAAGATTTGAAGTTTTTCATATCTACCAAACGAATTACGTCTTCCTTCAATTGATCTTCTTCAGATTGGCTAGACTCTCTATCAGTAACAATATAACCTGTTTCTGCAGCTTGCTTGGCATGATAATCTCTTTGTTCAGCCCATTGAGCACCTGCCTCCTCCCTGGCAATCCTCCTTGTTTTAGTACGATAATCAATCCCTTCTTCAGTGGATAAGTGCCTCTGTATAGTGCCATCATTAAAAGGCAAACCAAGCCACGTAAAATCCCTCTTTTGCACAACAAGAAGGCTTGGACGAGACAGAATGGCATCTATGACAAGTTTCCCCCTCCTCAGACTTGCAAAAGGATGAATCCGAATCTTCATAGTTGGAACCTCACCACAAGAGAACTCTTCACTATAAGGGCCAATGGAGCATGACTCTAAAGTAATACTTAAAGGCGAAATCCTACAAACCTTACCAAAATCAATCTCACGCTGTATATAATCACTTAACACCGAACATACAGAAGGTAAAAGTTTGGCCTCAATATAACCCTTGGCTTTGTTCTGTCCATACCACATCAACAGACATACCCCTGATATGACAGCTACAAAGACTGAACATCTCAATAACAACAAACCCTCACTCCACAATGGACTCAACGACCTCACAAGTTCCTTGCTTCTTGCTTTCACACACTCCACCTTCATCGCGTTCCTCAATCCAAGAACACTCCTAAATAACTCAATATTTTTCCCGATAACGTTGGAATGTGTAAACGCTTTAGCAATCCAATCATTATGCTTTTTGGTGCATACACACTTGTGCAAGGGTCTTTTCACTAACCTCCTTCTCCCAAACGCGAAACAATTTGCGCGGTTGAAGGAGCAAGTTCCAAGAAACGGTGAATCAAGTTTGGAGGTCATCATAATTCACAATGCTACTTGCTAACACTACCCTGAGTCATCAATGGGGACCAAGGCCCAGCTCTTAGTCCCCCTAATCATTCACAACACCAATAGCATTCCCTAACATCACCACTTAAATCAACTAATTGTAAATATAAACCACAACGTTAATATTGTAACACATACCTCATTTCTAGATACTAATCAATTCACAAACCAAAACACAAGTATTAATTGGTAAAAAGACAAAAGTAAAGATTGAAGAAAGAGAGTGAAGGAAGCAATTGCTGGGAATCGGTTATTGAAATTAGGGTTTGTGAACATGAAACGGTGTGTAGAGAGGTTGCTTGCAAGGTGGAGTGTGGGAGCAGAATGATTCCGCTATTGCTTTATCTGCGTGGGACTAGAATGAACGTCCGAGTGGCAAAGAAACGGGAAGAGATGAAGTGACCAAAATGCCACCCTCCAATTTATCTTTGCTATTTCTTTCAGATAATTAGGGATTTTATGCAGTAATAAATTTTCAATTATGAAAATGTCAACCTATGTTTGTTAAATTTTGTTTTTGCTATAAACAAATTTGACAATTTTAAAAATGCTCACACCCAATACAGGTGTCTTGTAACTTTAAATCTCTAATTCCCTTCCTATCTTTTTTTTCTTCTTCCTTCCTTCTTCTGTTTCCTCTCTCGTCATTTCTCATTTTGCTTTTTATTTGCAGATTCTTTTTATTTTATATGGCTCCTCCTCTTCACCTTTTCTCTTCTTTATTTCCAGATTCTTCTTCTTTATATGACTCCTCATCTTCCTCCTTCCTCTTCTTTATTTCCTCTTTTTTTTTAATTCCTTCTTATTTTTTTTAAAATCCCTCATATGTTGAAGAAGACGAAAAGGACGGGGAGGAAGAAGACGACGTAGACGAGGATGATGAGAAAGACGATGCGACACTGGTTGCATGTTAAAAAGCAATGTCAGTCGGTGGTTGTGATTTTTACAAGCGGAGCTTGTGGTTTGTGGAGGTTTGGATGGCGGAGAGAAAATGTTGTGGTGGCTTGTGGTTGTGGACCGGTGGTCGTTTTGGTGGTTGTTTTGCAGATGAGAAGAGGATGACGGTTGTGGTTTGTAAGATGAAGAAAGCAAAAAACGACAACGTTTTGGTGTTTGAGTTTTTCAAAAGAAATAATGAACAATAATGAACAACAATAAACATATACGTATGAACATACAACTAATTCGATTCAACCAAAAAATGATATACAGATGAAAGGAAAATGGAAAGGCGAGTGGTTTGTGTAGAGTTGGGGCGGGGTTTTCCCAGATTTCTTATGGGATTAAACATATAAGAAATATGAATACTAATGAACAAGAATGAACATTAAACATATATATAAGCATGAACACCAATGAACAATAATGAACATTAAATATATATATACGCATGACTGGGCATTTTTGCAATTGCAAACTCAGAATCGGGCATTCTTATAATTGACCAACGTTGAACGGGCATAAACAAAAATGAACAAACATACTAGGCATTTTTACAATTGCAAACTCAAAATGTGAAATTTCCCTAATTTTTCGTATTTCTTTTTCTAATTTCTCTAAAATATATTTCATTTATTTCTTTTTGTTGTTGCTCATTTTGTTATTCCCTCTAGCATTATTTGTTATGGGCTAAGTGGAAAGAGGAAGTTATTTTTTAAGGAACTCAATTTCATATATGTGTTAGGTTGCTATTTTTTTACCACTTCCTTGACATAAGGGAACTTATTTCCCTTAAAAGAGTGGAAGAAACAATTCATAGTTTACTAAGGCATTGTTTGGATGTTACTTAGAAGAGTGAAAGGGAAGTGAAGTTAAAAGAATTAAAAAGTTTTTGTGTTTGGTTTCATAATTTAAGGGAGAGAATGGAAGAAAGTGACAGCATATATGATGACAGCACATATAACAGTTGTTGATTCTAGAATTGTAGATATCACTCTCACTTATTATAGTTGATTGATATTTTTCTTATTTGATTATTGTACATACTTATATTCCTTATTTAGATTAGACAATTACTGTAAAGCAACAAAATCAATTGTTGTAATTATGCTTTTATTTTTTTGTAACATCTATATAACGTAAGCAACCCAACAAAGAGGGTAACTTGAATTTCTAAAATCTCTGTTATGGTATCAGAGCTATACTTTATAGTTTTTCAGTTTTTTTATTGAGTCTAGAATCTTGGATGTGAGAAAATTTGTTGATTTCTTTGTCGAGACCATTTCTTTGTTCATTGGGTTCTTTTCTTTGAAGAGTGACAAACATGTCAACTGCCAACACAGAAGTCTTTGTTGTGTGATTCAATGGAAAAAATTATGTTGCTTGGGAGTTTTAATTTTTTTTATTTGTTACAGGAAAGGAACTTTGGGGTCACATAGATGGGAGTACACCAACTCCTTTTGAACTTTCTGAATTAGTTGCATGGAAAATCAGAGATGTTAAAGTCATGACATGGATTGTGGGATCAGTTAATCAAACATTTTTTTTTCTAATCTGAGGCCTTACAATACAACAAAAGGGATGTGGGAGTACCTGAAGAAGATTTACAATCAGAACAATTCAGTTAGACACTTCCAATTAGAGTATGAGATTTCAAGATAATGCCGGGTGATCTCTCTATCTAAGAATTTTTTTAGGATTTCAGAATTTATGGGTTGTATATGTTGATTTGTTTTATTCTCAATTACTGATTGACTCGCTTACTGTCGTCCATAAAGTGCATGAATAAAGCAAGCAAGACCAATTTTTAATGAAACTTCATCATGAATATGAACTCGATCAAATCTAATGAATCGTGATACATTTTCTTCGTTGAATGTTTTCTTTGGAGATTTACTTCGTGAAGAAAAACGGCTTGGAACACAAACTATTTTTCAACAAAACAAAATGTATGATAATACAATGGCTCACGTTGTTGTACATGGCAAAAGCAAATGAAGATATATGCAACAGGTCTTATGCTTTAGCTACATGGAGTATGGACATATTACTGTTAATTGTTCAAAGAAGACCTGCAATTACTGTAGGAAATTTGGCCATATTATAAAAGAATGTCCTACTCGTCCACAAAATCATCAAGGATATCAAAATGAAGTTGTTGCTAATTCATCTAATAATTCAACTCTTATCTAATAATTCAACTCTTACACCAGAAATGATTCCACAAATGATTATAAATGCATTCTCAACCTTAGGAATTCAAGGTAAGCAAACTTTATCATTATCATCTTGGCTTGTTGATTTTGGTGCCTCAAATCATATGATAAATTCTTGTGATAATCTTAGTAACATTCATAAATATCACAGATAAAACATCCTATACTTATTACGTCCTTAATCATATTATTAAGTACATCATTAATCAATTAAAATACGTATATTCAAAAACTTTTTTCTTTTATCCTTTTATATTCTCAATCTTATCTGTTAATAAATATCATTGGTTGATTAAATAATAAAATGAAAAAATTAATTAAGCAGCACGGGTAAAATAGTGTAAGAGCACGACCCGTGTTGCCAGCAGTTCATATGAGCACGAATCGTGTTGATCAACACTCCCATGGGCACGATCTCGTGTTGATCAGCACGAACTATGTTCATTGAACACGGTCAACGTGTCATTTAAGCACGGCCCGTGTTGAGTCACTGCAACTTGTAATCAACCTGTTCGTTTTATCTTATACTTATACATTTCTCATTCTATATCACCTATATCATTCATTATCAATAATATCACTGTTCACATGCATTTAACATTATCCTTACTTTGTACTTGTACCATTTTAGAAAGCAACATCAGAACTCATATATATATATATACATATCAACCAAAAGTCAACCACATATCAACAATCATCTGAACAAACTAATATCAAACATAACTTTACAGATCACATCCAAAATACACACAACATGCAAATGTCTATCAAAACAACACCTATTTGGTGTTTGGTGAAGAGAGAGAAAGTGCAGAGTAGGAGCTGACCTACCTGAATAATCTGGAAAGCTAACCCTGCTCACTATCAGATCCTGAAATCAAAACTCGCAATTGTGTGAGTCGCGGGCTCAGTGAATTGTCAATAAATTAATAAAAACTTTTCATCTTTCATCTTATCATATTAAATAAATATCATATATCAAGAGCACTGTATAATAAATCCATTATTAAAGCATACAATAGAAACAACTGTAATTATATACTGTATAGTCTTCCTCTCAACTTCCTTACCATGATCGATCATAAATCACCAATCCGATCATCACCAATACCATATCATATCAAGTACTACATTAAGTACTATATCATATCATCTCACCTGTACCATATCATCCATCACATCCTGTCATATCATATCACCTCACCAATACTATATCTTATATCATAAATCATATATCAATCATACCATATCATATCATATTATATCATCATATACCTGTGAAACATTGCAACTTCATGTTTGCATTTCCTTTTTGTGTAAACATGTATGCAACTCATTCTCATAAATCTATATATCATTTTTGCAATCTATTAGACGGTTTATATTTACTATTAATCATAAAACATAATCAAGTAATTCAATTTGAATATTAATTCATAGTTTAAGTGAGTTATACTACTCACGTGTCAGCTGAAATACTCAGACCGGTGGAAACTCGTGTCCTGTGAGGCTCTCCTACTCTTTCGTCCTATAATAACATATATGAATCTTGCTATAAAATTCAATTCACAATATATATATCCATATGCATTCTCCTATTCAATCCTATTAACCCCCTATAACATTAATCAATAACTATTCTTACTTAAAACTAACTTTTCTCAAAGTTGTATATATAGAAACTTTGAAAATACTTGCTATTATCTCCAAATTCTTACGTTCTAACTATACCAGATAATTCTCTACTTAATTATACGATCAATTCTATATATAATACCTATTTTCTATATCTTTTTCTCTCTTTCCCGAGCCTCTCTTGCTTTCCTCTGAACTTTTTCTTGCTTCTGTGACAGTTTAACGCTCAAAATGAAGCCTATATATACTAAAAAGATTCAGCACGACCGTGCTATGGCCAGCACACCCCGTGCCAACGTCATTTTCCACATGTCACTTCATTTTTTAGCATTTTGGGACAGTCAGCAATTTGCCACGCGCCCATGCCAACCTTGGCAAGACCGTGCCCATCATTTTGAGCACATTCGTGTTGATTTTTGAGCATGATCGTGTTGTTTTTAGCTAGCATGCCCTCATTACGTCCCCGTGCTGTCAGCATGCCCTAAGGTGTGTTCAGTCGTTTCCTTGTCGATTTTACGTCCAAACTTCATTCTGTCGAGTCCTCAACTCATATAACTCTTAACTTATTCATAATAGGCTTATTTAACTTATATTTTACCTCTTTTCTTTATTAGTTTCATTAATTATCCTAATCATATCTTAGTTTACTTAATAATAAGGTTTTAAGATGGGAATGTTACACGTATTCTGTCCCAAG
Source organism: Breynia disticha f. nivosa (assembly GCA_948193385.1). Lineage (NCBI taxonomy): Eukaryota > Viridiplantae > Streptophyta > Magnoliopsida > Malpighiales > Phyllanthaceae > Breynia > Breynia disticha. The sequence goes on from CANYCX011250651.1 coordinate 25,043, forward strand.
TTTTGCAAACTTTAGTCTTAATGCATATCTTAAAGGTGATAATTCTGTCTGTTCTAATTGTGATGATATTGAACGTTAATGTACATTACCGATATAAATTTGTTAGTGTAAGCCCTAGCCCAATACATTGCTTGTAACTTTTATAATTGATTAATAAAATAATGAGGCATTATTTTATCATATCATGTATTGACCTGTGGCATGTGTTTGATAAAATATCCAAGAATGTTAATTAAGCACTTGAGGTATCAAGGTTGAGGACTTGAAAGTAGAACCTGGAAGTTATGAGATTAATATTCTAGATATCCCTAGTCGCTTATTTCTATGGGAATAGAAATGAATTAAGACTAGTATGTACTTTGTAGATGATCATGTTCTATGGGTCATAGATATTTGAGATATCTAGCAAAATGCATAGGTGCAATGTGGAGCATTGTGATTGGAGAGCGATCACTATTTGCAATGTCAAATATTATTCTTAGATTGAAAAACATTGTGCCTCTTTTTACCTTAGACATGTTTTGTGTTATATGCATGCAATTTTTAATATAGTCCATACTTTGTTTGTTTGAATATATATATATATATATATATATATATATATATATATATATAGATATTATGTGACTTTTTGATATTGTGTAATGATATTTTGTTGTGAGTTAATGTTGGTTGTTTATTGAAATGGTTGGTTGAATAATGAGATAGGAGATTGCGTTTTAGTTGGTAAAAGGTCAATTGCAGGTTAATATAAGGTTACAACTTGTCCAACATAGCTGTGTTGAATTAACACAGATACCATATTGAATATACATAGGGATTGTATTTAAGGAACACAGGGAACATGCTAGTCTAATACATAAGATGTGTTACACTAACACAGACAGTGTTTGAGGTTCTGTCTATGATTGTGCCAATAATTAAAATGTGTACAAATTATATACAAATGATAAATAGATAGTATGAATACAAAAAATAAGGTAATGAATCAAAATTTTTTCATGGTTAGTGTTTGCATTATGTAATTAATTGTAAATGAAGGTTTATTAGTTAAATATAGGACCCCATATATCATAGTGTGCCAATTCAAAAGGATGTGAAGTTTTAGACATTGATAAACTGAAAGGATGTCTAGATGACTTTGAATAGTGAATGACGTCACAATTATAATCTTCCTTAGACAAGTCAGGAAGGATTTTGAACGAACAAAATTAGAGGGATCAGCAAGATGTTGGTGCCATAAAATTTGATTACTAATTGGATTTGTAATGCCCCAAAAATTTTTGAAAATAATTAGACGGAAAATAAGCGTGAAAATTGGAAGTAAAAACTAAGAATTTGGCTGAAAATTAGGTGCAGCAGCTGAGGAGCACGGGCAAGGCACGACCGTGCCCTGGGGCGTGCTCCTCGCTGCTGGGGAATGTTGGCACGAAGGCATGGCACAAACCATGCCCACACCGTGCCAAAATAGCAGGACACGACCTGAGGCACGACCATGCCTAGGGGCGTGCCCGACATCTGGAATTAAAACAGAAACGCGCGTTCTTCTTCATTTTTCACACAAAAATCACGAAAACACTCTCCAAACTTCCTCTCAATCATTCTTGATCATTCCAAGCATAAAACCTATCCTAGAACAACACATTTCAATCAATTTAACAACGTTTTCAGCCCTAAATCAAGCTTTTCTCGCTCTAGGGTTCAAAGAAACGGGAATCAAGGTAAATGTCCAATTCCGAG
>CANYCX011250734.1:0-10516 GCA_948193385.1 Breynia disticha f. nivosa
GAGATCTCTCTCGAAATAATCCTCAGGCCTAGCCTTGGATATCAATCTTAGTGTCATACAATGAATGCAACACAATGAATGTACAATGTATATCGCAAACTTAATCAAGTATACTCAATAAGCAAACGCATGCTTATATACATATCATAAAGCAACACATGTTTAAACATCAACATATTATCAACCATATGTCAATTATAACCAAAAGAGCATACTTATACACATTCAAAGAATGAATACAATCAACTCATAATCAACTCATCAACAACATGCTCATATCATTCCTTTCACATAAGAACTATCAAATACACATCAATTGTTTGTAAGAGCAATATATATATATATATATATATATATATTAGCAAGAACACTAAATATAACTAAGCAAATAATGCTTATAATCAATCAAATATGTTCTAAGAACATTCTTCAACATAATTCATACAATTTTAACTTAAAATTTATTCTATTAATCATAATAACATGATTAGTAAGTGTAAGAACACTTACCTCGACTATTTTAAGAAGTCGGCGTCGGGCTCAACTTCGATCCAATTATCGTACAGACCCTTCTGTACGAAATTAATCACATAAACATTGTTAGCTAACCATACTCATATAGATTCTACACTTAGAATCATCAAAACTCTTTTAAAACCTTAACTCCACAACATACTTTCCTATGAACCAATCTTACTAACTTCCTCCAAAACATGATTTAGATGTTCAATTACATGTTTTTCCAACTCAATTTTAGATTCAAATCATCACACCTAGAAACTACAATTCTCAACAACTCAAAACTTTCATGAAAGCTTGTAAAACAACCAAATTTACTTGCCTTGATGATTTTTACTTTGAATTCACAAGAAGGTTAGTTATTTGTTGTTAGAATAACACCTTTCTAGCTTTCTAGGGTTTCTTTGCGAGGTTAAAAGGTTTGAGCTCTGCTTTGTGAATGAAAACGAATGAAACAGTAAAGTATTTATATCAGATAAGTTGGCACGACCTTAGGCACGGACCGTGATATCAGGTCGTGCTGATATTTTCCATTTATTTTGTAAATTCTGGAAATTTCCTGGAAATTCACATGAGCACGGGGTTATGCTGATGGCACGGGATCTTGATTGAAGATGTCATTTGCTACGATTCCGGGCGATCCAAAGAACCATCCTAGTTGATAAGGCGTATTGCTGATATTTTGACTTGTGCATTTTCCTGATTTTTCGTCCGATTCACTTCTGTTTTAATCTATTTTTCATATATTTCTTTTCTAACAAATTCCAGGGTGTTACAATACTAGCACAATCCATATCTCACATATGAATAAACAAGGCAAGAATACAATCAAGCTAATATCAACATGCTCATAGCACATATCATTAGCAAGTATCATCATTCAAGCTTAAAAGTTCATCAAAACACACTTATGAGCATTTCTCCCTTTACTTTCATTCTTAAGCTTTTAGAACTTATCATTCTTATTTTAAGTGTCTTATGACCATTTAGATTCTTATAAAGACATGAATAAGCGTAAGAACACTTATAAGAGCTGTAAGTGTAAGAAAACACTTACACGTAAGCGTGACACACTTACCTCGAATAACGTGTGCCATCGCACCACACCGACGTCAACTCAATCTCGGTCTAAATAGCGTCTAGATCCTCCTAGACAAAAGCAATCACATGGAAGCTATTAATACATTATTCTCTTACTGATTCCTAACAAAGAATCATCATTATAGCCCCTTAAACTCATTTCCTGAAATCACAACAACCATTTCTTATGAATTCAACTCTAAGCTCATTCTCACTATATATTCAATGCAATTCAAGCATTCAAAATCAAGTAACAACTCTTAAGTTATTACTATTCTATTTCCAGCAACCTAATTCACTTCCTAAATCTCATAACCTCAATTCAGCAAGCTCTATTCAAATTGCTAGGCAAAAGAAGCATAATTCTTACCTTAGTTCCACTTGAGCTTGATTTTTAGCAAGGAAAGAGTTGTTTCTTGCTTAATTTCGTTGTTGGAACGATTTTTATAGTTTTTGAACTTCGCCTGCTCGCTCCCTCTCTTCATTATTCTGTTTGTAAAAATGGATTGTGAGAAACAGAGCTGTTTGATACATTCTCAGTCAACACGACCTTGAGCACGGGTCCTGTTGATAGGTCGTGTCGTGTTTTCCTGGCACGAGTTTCTCTTTTGTCGTGCACGATCTTTTTTTGCAATTAATTCAACATGGGGGCGTGCTGAATTTCCAAGATGAGCACGAGGTCGTGCTGATCATCCTTCATGAGCACGAGGACGTGCTCACAGCCCGTGCTGTCTGCTATTTTTCATAATTTTACCTAAAACAGTCCGATTCGATCCCATTTTAAGTTATTTTTCATATATTTTAAAATGTACAATTTCCAAGATGTTACATGTTCTAAGGTTTACAGAGGTTCAAATGATTATATTCATTACTAATTTTTTTCAAAGTCTAAAACAAATTCAAACAAGCATTACCTCAAGTTCACAAAGGTTCACATTGAAAAGATTAAACTGTAAGCTTAATCTATGAAATCCCAAAATGATAACAAATTTTCACATAATTATATTTAATTGTAAATGAACACAAAATTCTTTAACCAATTTAAAAAATACATACATTACCTCAAGTTCACAGAAGTTCACATTGAAAATATTCACAAAGTCCATAACCAATTAAAACATATGTTCTAATGTTCACAGAGGTTCACATGTTTATATTCATTACTAAATGTTTGGAAAGTCAAACAAATTCAAACAATACATGAGTTACCTCAATTTCACAGAGGTTCATATTGAAAGATTCAACAACAAACTTGAATAATGTACACAACACATGTTCTAATGTTTACAGAGGTTCACATGATTATATTCACAAAGTATATTACCAATGTAAACATATGTTCTAAGGTTCACAGAGGTTCACATGATTATATTTATTACTAAATGTTTGCAAAGTCTAAAACAAATTCAAACAATACATGCATTGCCTCAACTTCACAGAGGTTCACATTGAAAGATTCAAACAATACGTAAAATAAATCAAGTTCATAGAGGTTCTTAGAGTTTAATGTTGAAATTCAATTAAAACTTTCACTTTTCAAAATAAGTTCGCATATCTTCATAAAAAACTGAACAAGTTTCAAAATCAGAAACTATTGACAAAACTCATATCATCCATATGTGTTCTAACCAATACTGTTTAAAATGTTTCATAGAAATAACAAAATGTAAAGCCTTAAATATTTTTCTAATCTGTGTTGCTCTCATAATTCCAATCTTGCTTCATCTTTCTATATTCATATAATAGGTATGCAACTCTTCCTCTATAATAATCAATCTCAAAGGTGTTATCCAAAAGATGGATAATGTTACCACAATTGGATTCATAGAATGCCATTACATAAGTTCCACAATCTCTAAAAAAACATAAATTAATTAAATTAACAAGCAAGAGCAAGTAAAAAAAGAGGTAATAAAATAAATACTTACGCAAAATTTGTGTAAGCAAACCACTTTGAAATACAATTGCAATCTCTTTATCCTCCGATATTGCTGATTTTGGGCCTCTAAAGCTACAACCTCTCCACAATGATAGATTCTTTATAAAAAAAAGGCAACAATATTCAATAACGCTTCAGGTCTTCCTTCACAGATTCATCGTGTCCTTCATTTCTAATCGAATCATAAACAACAAGAGTCAGCTCTGGTATATCAAAATGTACCATGTACCAATACTCACGGTGGTTAATCAACATCAACACAGGATCAACAAGAGCCCATGGTTTGCCAGTGTGGAACTTCAATCCTCTTATGTAATCAAAGATAACGCCTTCATTTATGAACATTGCTTCTTTGTTCTTTGTCTTAGGATCCACATATTCTTCATACATTATTTTCAGGCATTGGCCAAAAAATAGGTTTGTTGTAGTAATCCGTAATTTTTTATGTTTGATTGAATTGCATTGATAATACAAAAAAACAAAAATATGCATAATGAAAAGCCAAAAAAATAATAACAAAAACTTTTACTAAACTAAAATACCTTATAATCAAGGAAAATACTGGACGTCAACAATTCATGAAATCATTTCTTCCTCTCAATATTTGTGACAACAAAGTTAGATAAAACATCAAACATTGCTTCAGTTTGAGAAAAAGAAATAAGTTTCCTACTGAAAAGACAAAAAGTAAAGTTAGAGCAAAATTATAAAATGTGAAAAAATGAAATCATTTTAAATCGGTTCACAACGTTCACAATGAAAAAAATAAACAAAGTAATATAACAGAATTATTGTTTTCCAACTTCAAAAGCTCCCGAAACAACATTCAATTATGTACACATGTAACATCCCAAAATTTATTTTATGTAAATAATTATTTAAAATGTTGAAAATAAATGATTTAATTGAGGTATGTGAAGGTTGATTGAAGGTTGATATAAGGTTGATAGGAAATAACCTAAGAAAAGGAAGGAATGCTCAAAAACAGCAAACGACATGTTATGGCAGCAGACTACGTGCAGTCGTAATGACCACATGTAGTCCACTGTTCAACACGCGAGTAGGCTATTTTCTAGAAAAAAATATAACTTCGCTCAATTCAACTGACATTTAAGAACTTTCAAACCTAAACTACAGAGAAAACCTTAGGGGAAGTTGAGAAATAACAGGAGAGTTCATTCTTGAGGAAGAGAAAGTGATTTTACAAGAAGAAGGATTAATTTTGGCAAGAATCCAAGTCAAGGTAAGTGGTTGATGTTAGGTTTACAAAGAGGTGATGAAGAGTATATTGAATTTGATGATTTAGGATGTTTGAATTGAAATTAATGCTGGAAATCCTTGTTGTTCAGTGATTAGAGATTGAATAACTTGTTGTGTATGGAATTGAAGATGAAAATCATTGTAGGAATGGATTGTAGGAAGAATTGGTCATGTAAGAAGGTTATTGGAAATGTTGACATATGGATGATTTAAGTTTTATAAATGATTTTTTCATGACTCTAAGGTTAGAATCAATGTAATAATGGTTGGTTAATAAATTGTATATGATTAATTGCGTACAGGAGGATCTGTACGGCTATTGGGTGGATTGTGAATTGGGTTTAGATTGCCCATTTTGCTTTTATTCGAGGTAAGTATTCTACACTTACTAAATTGGTTCATAAAAAAATTCTTGAGTAAAATGGTAGCTTTTCTTTGGGATTAAATAATTGTAATATAACTGGCCTATAATGTTATGTTTGAGATTGTTAGATATAGAAGAACCATATTGAAAATGAAATGTTGATGGTTATATGTCCTAGTTGACATATGATGGATAGTTATATGCTTTAGTAAACATATGGTTGATTACGGGAGAACATATGTTTACTTGTTGATTTTAGAAATGTTGAAATTCTATTGAAAACAATTATTGAGTATGGTATTGTTATTGAAATGATGATTTGATTATGGATTGAAACATTCTTATTATGAATGTTTATACGAGTATGTTCTTTTGATTATAATTGACACATGGTTGATTATATGTTGATATTGAGGCATGTATTGATTTGTGCTATGTATATAAACATGTATTGCTTATCAAGAATACATTATATGAGATTGAGACATGGCTTGATTATCTGTTCTTGACTTGATAGTGATTGGTATGCTCATTTGATATGTTGATATATGGTGGACATCTTATTGATGTTAAAAGCATGCGATTGCTTACATGATTGAATGGCATATGATTGCTTGTTCATTATTGAAAACATTGAATTGTTTATTGAGCATACATGACTGAGTTTGAGACATGAATGCATTGATCATTCGTTATGTGACACTGATATTGATATCCAGGCTGGGCCTGAGGATTATTCTAAGAGATATCTCGATGCCGGTTTGGGACCAATGATATTCTGAGCTGGGTTCGATGCCGTACTGGAAAAGATGCCGGTCTCGAACCGAGGGAAAAATGAAAAGAAAAGAAAAGAAAAAGAAAAGAGAGCAATACCCTAGGACATATCGTATGTGATTGCATTGTCATTCATATGCACACATTTGATTTGCATTCATATTTAACATGTTTAATTATTGTTTTCTGAGATATTAATGCTGGAATTGTTTGATTCTAAGTTATATGTTTGTTAAGATAATTGAATGATGTTTTGATATGTTTTGGTGTATGGTTTAGTGTGATTGTAAACATGTACATAATTGATGTGTTTTGATTTGAAAACACTATTATTGTGAGATATGATACGATTCTTTGCCTGATGGTTTGAGTTGTATGATTGTGTAGCATGGTTGTGATAGAGGAAGATCAGATCTTGTACTGAGATACTGATTTTCCCCGCGCTCATTTAAAATGAAAAGATATGAATCTATTGTTGTGTAGAATACTTACTCAGTATTGATAAATACTCATGATGCACATGATGCAGATAGTTGCCACTGGATCAGAGCTGTAGTGATCATACGCCGGAGTAATACTGTCAGAGGTTGAGCTCCATGTTTTGAGTGCTTCCACTTTTGAGTTTTTGTACATATTTGTACATATTTGTAAATGTTCATATTTTGAGGTTTTGAAATGTTTTCAATCCTAAACCTTTGTTGTCGCTAATATATTTTGTGTTTGTATAAATAGGCCGAGTTTTACATATTATGAACATTTCAGTTTCTCTCTCATCTATTTTCATTTAAAATGATTTGATTTTATTATCATTTCTTCTATTATATTGTTATATCAGGGAAACATGTTTTTAAAATTGAGTCTCACAAGACAAGTATAAACAACTCAAATCTTTAGAATCCAAGTCATCATTCAACGGGAAAACACCACACATTATGTGCTTATCACCATCCCTTTTAACACATTTCCCAACATTGCCAAACTTCTCAGCATTTTTGCTAAGTGGAGGCATATTCTCGCATACAATTTTAGCTTTTCTTTCTCGTTAGTTTCCTTTGATATGATTTCACATTTACATAAACATCCTGAACGTTCTGCGAAGCAAATAAATAGTGAAACCAAATATTAAAAAAACTTTAGCAAATGGTAAATAAATTTAAATTAAAAAAAATCTCTGAAGCAATCCTAACATCTTAAAATATATTTTTATCGACATCTTTATCCTAGATCTGCGTCAATTAACAAGTGTTAAAATTAACTCATCAAACATTAAGTAAGAATTCAAATCAATTAACTCAACATTTGTGTCTTCAAAAGCATCACTAATGATATCATCAATATCAGTTCTTTCATCAACAATTTGTAAAGAAGAAAATTTAATTAAACAAGATTAATGAAGTTCATAGATGTTCACATAATTACATTCAATTGTAATTGTACACAAAGCCTATAACCAATTCAAATAATGCATTCATTATACCAAAGTTCACATAGGTTCACGCTGCAAAAGCAAAACTAAAGCTTTACCAAGTAAATCCCAAAGTCTCAACATATAAACACATGTTATAAGATTCACAAAGGTACACACATAGTCAATAACCAATTCAAACAATAAAATACTTTACCTCAAGTTCACAGATGTTCACATAATTATAATCAATGAGACAAATTTAAAACATCAAACATGTTCATAGATAAACCAATAAGACAAATTTAAAAAATCAAACATGTTCACAAAAGTCCACACAATTTATACAAAACAATTTTCAATGTGTAAAGATTATTACACCAAAATTAAAAAACTATTTAAAACAAAAAAATATATACACAATGAAACAAACCTGAACATTCAATTCATTCTCATCATTTAGATTTGTTGGATTCTCATCATTTTGTAAAAAATGACATGTAATATAACAATTAATTAAAATTCACAGTGGTTCACATAATAAATAATTAGAGTTAAAATAAATGTTTGCAAAGGTTCACAAAATAAAGGTATGCACATAACACTTACAACAACATAAAATACCAACCTTCTAATTACCATCTTTCTGAGTAGAAACATTTTTCTCTGAAAAATTAATATTTCTCGAAGCCTATTTTATAAGAAGAAGTTGATGACTAAAAGACAAAAAATACAAATACATGAAAGCATAAATTTTCATAATAGTAACTTACAATTTTACCAAACTACTCTATGGTTTATGCTAAGGTACAACTTATGACCAATATTTGCCTAAAAAACTTAGCTAAATCAACACTCATTTCATTCTTGAACGCCAAAAAATCATTACTCAACTTTAGTTGAGTGTTTTCAAGATTAGTGATACAAACTTCAATTGAAGGTCTTTGCCTCGATTGCCACCAATTCACATTTGGATCATTTTCATTTAAATTGATTCTTTTGTTGAGGCCAATCCCATGATCAACCATATCAATTTCAGTGGGAGAAAAGCTGATATTTGTTGCAGCGATTTTCAAAAAAAAAATAAAAAATAGAAAAATAAATATTAGTAACAATCCTTTTAATAAATGATGATAAGATTTAAAAAATACAAACCTCTTGATTCGTGAAAATTTTCTGGTTTACAGTTTCCAACTGAATCCTCATCGATCCCGGAGAAATCCAATTATAAATTCTCAATGATCCCCTCCCACTTTGGTCAGCAAAAACATCAGTTAGATCAGCACAACACTCATACAACCAACATTGTAAACCACTAGCACAACCATCACCATTATAGTGGAATGAATTCAAGTCCCTCCACTTTATTGCCCAATTGATTTCTAAATGAATTAAGCATCATTTTAAAGGACGAAAGACCCCAAGGAAAATCGGAATAATTTCCTAATTGCACCATTGCAAAATGCTCCTTTGGTATCTTGCTTTCCTTCCTACTCAGAATAATGAAATAATGGATGATCACCAATAACACCAACTGTAATGTATCTTTTTCTATGTTCCACCTTTTATATTTGATTAAATTCATGATAGATGAACATGGAACACTTTTTCGGACATAAAATACCTTTTCATTAATGATAAATCATCATCATTAATGATTGGCATATTCAAATCTCCAAAAACTTTTAATCCTGTGATTACACTAAACTCTTGAAGACCAAAATTCAAAACAGTTCCACCAACAAAAAAAACTCATAGAATAAATATTTGAACTGACAATTTCCCTCAACATCAATCTATGCACCAAATGTGGTTGCCCCTGAATAGCACCAACATCTAAAATGTGTCCAAACACAGTTCCTTCAAAGACTCTAAGCATTTATCTAGCAAAACCTTTTTAAAAAGAGTTGTCAAATCTGTATGATAGAAGAACAATAGTTTCCCCCTAAAAATGTTCACTAATAGGAACAATGAAATCAATACCCTACAACAAAGGCACAAAATATCATCAGCTTCACAAATTTTCATATGACAAATATGAATCAGTAATATTCATAAAATAATTAACAATTGCACTAAATAAAAAAATATTATTTAAAGTTCACAAACATGATACCTTATAAATTGTAAATTTATCAAAGTAACAAATTCACTATAAAAAAATATCAAGTTCACAAATATTCACATGATACAACCCACAAATTTGTTTCTAACTGTAAAAAATTGACAAAGTCAATGACATGCTAAATTAATATATTCATTTTAACAAGTTCACATATAATCACATGTCAATATTCGTTGTAAACTTGTCTGACTAACCAACAATTTGACAACATAAAAAATGCATATTCAGGCTCAAAAAAAGTTCACATTATGTTCATAAAGGTTCACAGAATGGTTACTAGTTAAAATAACAAGTCAACAACATCAGTGTTGTTCAAGTTAACAATATAAATATTTTTCTAGTTCACAAAAGTCCACACCATAGTTTCCAGATAAACAAAAACATCCTATAAAAGTTCAAACATTATCTTCCTTTCCACAAGTTCACAGAGGTTCACATGACAAACATTTATATATAAGCTTGATTAATCTAACAACAAATTTACAATATAAATAAACATATTCAGTTTCATAGAGATACACAATAAACATTTTGAAATGTAAATTTCACAAAAATTAAAACAAGATCTCACATACAAGCATTTTCTCAAGTTCACAAACATTCAAATCACCTAAAATGCAACTATGTTTTTGACAAAATTAATAACAAATTAACGAAAACATGACATTGTAAAAAATTGACATTTACAAAAGTTCACATAAAAAATTAAATAGAAAACACCTACAACAGGAGCAACTGAACTGCCACCCATGCTGAAACGAAACTTTTGTTTGATTTCTTTGCCCTTTTTCTGGCTGGACGACATCAGCTTCCCTAGTCTGAGGTTTGTCTTTCTTTTCCTTTCTTTTTTTTTGCAAGTTGTTCGGGAGACTTGTTCATCATTCTACAAAGACAATTTGAAAAGAACAAGTAATATATCAATTTTACATCGAGATTAAAGTACAAACGGCAACTTCAAATGACAAAAACACCAAATCCGACAACAAAAAACCCTTTCCAATCGATGCAAACCCATTTCCCACAACAAACAAAACCTTCACCTTCAATGCA
>CANYCX011251037.1:0-14540 GCA_948193385.1 Breynia disticha f. nivosa
ATATCAATATCAACTCCATGTCAACATTTATTAATGTAAGCAATACAAGCTTACCAATAATCAGCTTAAAATCAACTATATGACAACCAAGACATATGTATATCAATCATATGTCAACCAGTCGTATAGTTAAAAACATAACATCATTCTTTCACATCAATGAATCCACAAGACAAGAATTCAATTCAATCTTTACAGTATACTTTAACTTTCAATCAAAATCGTAAAATCATGTTCAACCTACTAGAATAGATGAAATCAACTCTAAATCAACCAATTCATCTCATTTTTAACTTGATTCATCTAATTCTAGCAATACTCAATTCACAACATTATAGGCCAAATATATTGACATATATATAAGCCTAGAAAATCTACATTCTCACTTATAAGAAATAATCTTACGAATGAATTCAAGAAGTGTAAGAACACTTGCACGTAAGCATAGAACACTTACCTCCAATTACGAGCAAAATCAAAATATCGTCACTAAATCAATTCCCGCTCAATCGTCTTACAGATCCTCCTGTACGAAATTAATCACATACATTTCATTAACTAACTATATTCACATTGATTCTTTACTTAGAATCATCAAAACATCATTTAAAAGCTTAATTCATCCATTCTCACAATTTCCCTTCATGTACCATTCTTCTTAAAATCCTCCCTTATAATGATTTATCTCTTCTAAATCATATACAAGGAGTTATTTAAGTTCCATTCAATCAACAACATGTTTTTCCAGTGACAATTTCAATTCAAACACATTCAATCATCAATTCAAAAGCATAACCCTTCCAAAGTTCATATAAACCAATTATCAACCTTACCTTATTGATTTAGCTTTGATTCTTTGCAAGATTAATGTTTCTTCTTGCTAAATCAATCCCTCTCACTCAAGAACAATGTTCTTGGCTATTTCTTAGCTCTCTTATGCTATTTTTCTCTGTTTTAAATGATAGGTTCTTGAATGTTCGTTTTAAAATCGGGCATCTTATATTTTTTTCCCAGAATAAGCAATCTACGCGCGGTGGAGAGTGAACTACGCGTGGTCATAACGATTGCGCGTAGTTTACTGCCACTGTGTTTAGTTTGCTCGTTTCCATCATTATTCCTTTTCCTTGGTTATTTCATATAACCCTTATATCAACCTTCATATACCTAAGTTTAATCATTTATTTTTTATTATTTTAATAATTATTTTCATAAAATAAATTTCAGGATATCACAATTTCAAACTCGTTCTACAGTATTATTTTTATAATAAGCTTTTCCAACATGGGTTGTGTTAATTAACACGGGCAACGTGTATATGTACACAGGGGTCGTGTATAAAGAACACAGGGTTGTGCTAGTCTAACACGGGATCGTGCCCATAGGTCATGTTACACTAACACAAGCCCTGTTGACAATTAATATATATATATATATATATATAGTTAATAAGTAAAAGATAAATGAATAGTAAACAAATGAACAAAAAAGATTTTAAAATGTAGGTATTTATATTGTATGTTCATTTTATAGAAATGGTCAAAGTCAAATGAATATGTTAAATATACGTTAATACGGTATAATAAGATTTGAGTGTTACAATAATAACATTTATTTTCTTGTATTGTTGAGATTCTCAAATAGTGAAGGAGAACAAGCACGGTGGATATAGACCACACCACAAAGATAAAAATGGTTAAGGAGCACAATTAATACTAATAATCATCATATTTTAGTGGTAGCAAACAGAAAAATTACAGAATCATGCGTTGAAGTAATAATAGTGAATGTGGTATGTGTAGAGATTAAATGAAAGTAAATATGGTAGCAGAGATTAGCTTCAGTCGTTTAACTTTAGGCTATGTTTGGATGTTGGTTAGAAGAGAAGAGGAGGAGTGATGTTAAAGAAATTAAATTTTTTGTGTATTTGGTTTAGTAATTTGAGAGAGGGATGGGAAGGTAAGGGAGGTCAATCTTCGCTTACTCTACCCCTCTTTTAAAATTTTCTTATCTCTCAAATTGGGAGGCCAAAAGGTTAACTAGTGTATTTTTTTTCATTTACTTACAATTTTAGCACTAACTTTACTTTTCCTTCATTAAAACATCCAAACAATTAAACATTAGTCTCCTTACTATCACTTCCTTTTTCTTTCTTTTCCCTTCTCAAATTTACTCTACTTCCTTTCTCATCCTAAACATCCAAACAAAGTCTCAGTCAAGGTTATTTGAGGTAAAAAAGAATTCTGACATTTTTCGGCTGCATTATTTCTTGCCAAACACATTTATCCATTTTCTTTATCTCAGGTCTTAGAGTACATTTATTGATTAAAAGATCTTAGAAAACCTACATGTTAGAGTTTATAGAAAATCTTAGGTTCGATCTTAAGCATTGTTAGTCAAAATAAATAAATTGAAATTTGAAGCATATGAATAAAGTTGTATGTGTATGCAATATTAGAGATATTGAATTTGATGTGTTGAATTTAAGTCGATGATGTTGTCATTGATTGAGTATTAAATCGCTATTATTTTTCAAGATCAAAGTACAGAGTTTGACATGAGACATATAGAAAATTTAATGCGTAAATTAGCTATTAACATTGCATTTATAATATATTTAGAAAATTTAAATTATTTTTTTCTCACGTCTTGTAACAGTGTGTTTGGATGGATAGTAACAAAAAAGGGAAGTGAAGAGAAGAGAATTGTTTACTCTTAGTTGGAAAGAGTTCTAAAAAGGGTAAGTATTTCTTTTCTTTTACTTTCAAACTTAAATTTTTGTTACACTCTAAATTGGGTATAAGGAGGAGGGTGAAGTTTTATTTAGAATTTTTTTTTCATTTTAATCTTGTGAAAATATCTCGGATTTTATCATATTTTGTTATAAGGGTATTTTAATAGTTTAACTTTCATACAAAAATTTTCCGTTTCATTATTTATACTTTTTTTGTCATCTCTCAAATAAAAATAAACAATTAACTTTCTTTTTTATTTCTTTCTAACAATTACTATTACTTACACTTTCATTAATTAGTCTCATCCAAACATATTGTAGGTTATCACATATTAGTTTGAGAACACCATATGCGAATGTATTGTGAAACAAAAAAATCTAAAATACATAGGTGAGGTGAGGTCCCTACTGGATATATTTGTGGATTCCCTAGTGTTTGAATTTGAAAAAACAGACAAGACTCTCTTTTCGGTAAATAACAAAAGCCGAATACGTCAACCCAACATATCATGAATCCACGACATATCTTATTTTTACATGATACTTGTTTGAAAAGAACAATAAAAAAAAGAGCAAAACCGACAACAAGATGAGGTGCATTTATAACAAACAACATACTTGAACGTTACCCTTTTGTCATATTCGGTCCGATTCTCATTATATTTGGCCTCGCTTCCCACTTAAGACCGCACGCTTCGCTCTTCAAATCACACCTTTAATTCAAACTTTCAAACCCAATCTCTCTCTCTCTCTCTCTCTCATTGTATGGCTTATGTGGGTTGGGAGAGTTAATGTGGGTTAGTTTGAGTCTGAGAAGGAAGCCTCAATCAAACAACCTCAAGTAGTACTAATTTCACTACTCTCTCCTGAATCATCACAATAACAATGCCCACTTTCTTTCACTACCCAATTCAACCCTAGCTACTTCTTTCCTCATTCCAAGGTAAATTTCACTTCTCCTTTCTTTTTCTCTATTCTACCATGTTGTCATTTTCTACTTTACTTCCTTTTTCACTTTTACTTTGAATCTTTCGTTTTCACACATGTATCTATTGTTTTACGCCGACGTCAAACTGGTAATTATTACTATGTTTCATCTACTGGTAATTGTTCTGATGGAAGGAGCAAGAAAAACAACAATGCTCATTTTCTTCTTCTGTTTTATTTTTGACGAATTCTTCTTTTAATTTTGAATTTACATTATGAAAAATTTTGATTTTTGCTGTCGGTGTAAAATCAAATATACTTTTCTACCCTTGTGATGTAAAATCAATACTCAAACGTTGCTTTAGCTGTAGAAAAAGCTTATAAGATGGAATTGCACTGCCCAAGAATTCATGCAAAGCAGAGAAATCTAGGGGCTTGCATTGGGCCATGTAAAAGCAGACAGCTTAATTTACTGCTCTCATTTTACTGCTTCTTGTGCTTCACAGTCCTTTGTCTGTAAATTACTACTCTTTTTCTCTCAACTAATGAACACATTTTCAATTTTTACTCGAGTAAAAAAATATTAATTTCATTAATTAAGTGTATTATCTATTTTTTCAATACAATGTAATTTGTACTAGCTAAGTATAGATGATTTGTTTTGAGCGAAGCTAAGTATAGATGATTAGTGCTAATAACTATTAATTATAACAATAGTATTGCCATTTTATATTTTAATTGATAATTATAAAATAAATCTGTCTTAATTTACAACAAAAAAAAGGAAAGAGCGACTGTGAAATGGGACTGAAAAAGTATGGGAATGTATCTATATATGAATAAAATTTCAAATTTGAATTAAAAACTCTAATAAAATATATTAAAAGTGGTTTTAGAAATAATGGGATATGCTTTTATTTATGATTGTGATTCTTCTGATCACATATTTTTACCATTCCAAACTGGATCTCCCAAATCAAATGTGTCTCCATCAATTAAATAAATTTATAGTAATAGCATACAACCACACCTGAGATGCAGTAAATGAACTCATTTCTCGATCAATAGGAAAAATAAATTTATTTCTTATCTTTATCATAATAATATTTTCAAATTTATTTGTGTCATGGTATGGTCAACAATCATTTTGCTGATGTGTCATTAACTAACTTTATTGAACTCCAATCTTGGTTGAATCATAAGCTTGAGGTAAAATTCTAAGCTCTTTGCCTGATATGTACATTTTTTTTTCTGCAGAGTACAAGTTCTGAAAGTTGTTATAGAAGTTCAATCATCTTCTTGAGTTGTCCAAATGCCAAGATCAAGGTAAAAAAATACTATCTTTATTTGTGTGGTTTGCATTATATTGCCTCCAATTCTTAATAATGTTGTTTGTTGTTGGTTGTTTTTCATATGTCGAAATTATTTTCCATCCAAAATCTGCACTTGGAACTGTAATGTGGATTAAACACCAATAGTACTGTTATTAAAGAAAAATGTTTTGGCTTTGAGAATCATTATATTGCATTGATTGAAAATGCAATGCCAATTATTGTTTTTAGTTGAACAGAACTGTGTTCTGTGCTGTCATCTTTGGAAGATAATTGTTTGGTCTTTGAGACCTAGCAACTCGACACAAATCATACATTGCCATATTTTCCAAATGTGTATCTGTAGCTGAGATTGAGCATAATGCATGTGAGTACGCGGCAATGCATTGTACTCGTTCTATTATTTTTGTTTCGTCAAAGAATATTTGTCGAGTATTAACTTTATGTCGATAAACAGAGGCACAGAAATGCCGCAACGGCCGTCTCCACGAGGTCCCCATCCTCTTCGGACATCTAGCTCAGATTCGGATTCATTGCATTATAGGACAAGTTCTGACCGGAATTGTCCCAAGTTAGGAGACCGTTGCTCCCCTAGAGGTGCACCAGCAGATTCATTGAATCAGAAGAAACTTGGGACCCGCATTGCAGATTTAGAATCTCAGCTTGGGCAAGCGCAGGAAGAACTGAAGAATCTGAAAGGGCAATTGACAGTGGCTGAAGCTGCGAAAAAGGAAGCTCAGCAAGAATTAGCGAAGAAAAAGAAGAAACCAGTTGTATTGAAATCAAGGCAAGCTATGAAGAAAACTTCTACGAAGGAAATTGAAGTTTCCAAAAGTGAGACAAGTGACACTGCAGATGAAGTGTCTGATGTAAACTTGAAGGAAACTGATGTTTTTGAAGTTCCTGTGGGAAAAAAGGAAGTCGATTTGGAGGTTGACTCTGGAAAATTGATTATCGAAGCTGAAAAAGAGAAGTCAATGGAAGTTTCAGCAGAACCAGTAGTTTTGGAGCCAGGAAAGCAGTCTCTTGAAGAGTCATCTTTGATGGATGAGATAAGCACGCTGAAAACCAATCTGGAGGAGAAAGAAAAGAAACTAGGGGTGATTGGAACAGAAAATGAGAACTTGACGAATCAGGTGAACGAAGCAAGGTTGATGGTTATGTCTGCCAAAGCCAAAGAGGAGGAAATGCGTTCAAGGTTAAGCCAACTGGGAGTAGAGCTGGAAGCAAGTAAATCAAATGCTGAAATGCTAAGTGAGAAGTTGAAAGCAGTTGAAGGAGATAAAGAAGCACTAGAAGAAGAAATGAAAAGAATGAGAGTTCAGACGGAGCAATGGCGAAAAGCAGCAGATGCTGCTGCTGCAGTACTCACAAAGGGAATGGACATGAGTGGGAAGATTCCTGAAAGGTGTGGGTCAATGGATAAGCACTTCACGGGCATGTTTGAGACTCCGGTAGATGGCTATGGTGGATTTGTAGGATCGCCGGGAGTGGCAGATGATTCAGACGATGGATTTGGAAGTATGAAGCGGAAGGGCGGTGGAAGAAGGACGTTTGGAGACTTGTGGAGAAAGAAAGGCCAGAAATAGGTCAATGAATTGCTTGCATAGACTTTAATGGAGCAAGATTCATTGTTAGTCGTAAGATACACCGACTAGGAGTAAGGTTTGCAAAATGGTTGCTTACCATTTTGCTGTTTTGTTGGCATGTCTATATACATCTTGAAGTGATTTGAACCATATGACTGATTTATATTGTGATGTATTAAAACTTTATCTACTATTAAGACAACGCCTATTTTCAAATAGAAGGGAAATCCTGAATGGGCTATTCTAATTAAGGGGTGCTCGCTGGACGGGACGGGATCATAAATCTCTAGTCCCGTCCCATGGTTCGGGAATTTTTTTTGTGAAGATCCAGACCCGTCCCATAGATTAAAAATCTCCATTCTGTCCCGTTCTAAAATTTCAGGACGGGTCGGGATGGATATTGGGGATTTCGGGATGGAGAAAACGGTTCTGGAACAGGGACGAGGATCGGAGAATTTTTAAAATATTACTTATTTTTACAAGAAATAGGTGTTAAAATTCATCTTTAAATAAAAAAATATCTGTATGTAAAATAATTTTAAAAAATATCAATTTTTTTATCTTGTCTCATAATGAACAAATGATTTAGTCAAAATAAGTTATACATGTATAACATTTGAAGTCGTAATACGATGGTCATATATTTTAGCAACAATTACCAGTCGTCTCATCAAGTATGATATCGAAACTCATAGTTTGAATATTTATCAAGTGAATTAAGAAAGTCAAAACAAAACCACAATATATTTCCTGTAACCAATTCTGTACTTTCAGATATTTCCTAATCAGTTATATTCAAACATGTTTAAAAAGCTTGTATTGAGTATTGAGCTTTATTATTTAGTATTGAATATTATTATTTTTTTTAATTTATAATTTAGATAATTATATTTATTTTTTCAGTTCTAGTTTCAATTCTTTGGGACGGGACGGAATGGGTCGGGACGGGACGGTTCTCGGGATAGATATTGCTTAAGATCCAGAACCGTCCCATAAGAAAAATTACGGGACGAAACGGGACGGAAAAAGTCAAAGTCAACGGATTTTTTTCGATTCCAGTTCTAATGGGACAGGTTCTCGGGTCGGGTCGAGAATCTCCAAGTCCCGTGAGCAGCCCTAATTCTAATACGATGATAAACAAAAACACACGACAGCTACCAACCGACGTTAAACTATTTTTGTCACATGGAAATTAAGGAATAGGGAAAGATTTTAGAGTGTGTTTTGACAAAATTGGGTTAAAGTAAGATAAATGCTTATAAAGTAGATATAGTAGACTAAGGTAAGTTTTTGTCTTAATTAAAATGTTGGGATGAATTAATTTTTTGGATCGATTTAGAGTCACATGGATGTATAAGTTTGTTTCAATACACAGTAAAGATTGTTCAGAGACATTTCAGGACAATTTAGTGTGTTAAGAGGGTTGGAGGTGGTTACACGTTCAGTTTCACATGTGTGTAAGGTGACCATGTAATATGTCACAGATTACAAAAGTACATAATTGGTCGTGTATTTGAATAGGAGACTGCACGGACAAACTTGTAATTACATGGCCGTAGAACAGATTGTGTAATTGCGCTCGACAGTTAGGCCAATTTTAGGGTTTTATGTGGTGTCTTGGTATAAACCTATATATAATGATTTGTAATTGTCTCTTTGTAGGCGTTTGGCTTTCACCGTTTGATGACTAATAACATAATAACTTGTCTCTTTGTCCATGGATGTACATTACATTGACCAAACCACATAAATTCATGCGTTGTTTTCTGTTATTCTATAATGTATATTCTTGACATATGGTATCAGAGCCATAATTAGTTGTTTGTTCACTCAAGGGGTGTTCTATGGGGGTGATAGGAGGTGAAGAGAAGTTATTAATGGAAATGACGACGGTAGAGAAAATCGTAATAGAGAACATGACACGTAGTGCTATTCTATGGCGTCTATCATATAAAGTCTTGAGAGAGCACTACAAGATTCTACAGAAATAGCGACAAAAAAATTGGCCACAAAATACTGTCATTTGGCACCAGGATGAACAATGTAGCAAAAAATTGTGGCCGAAGAATTTAGTTACCTCGTGGTTGCTAACAAGTGGCACCATAATGAACAGTACCATAAGAAATATTAGTGAAAAAATTTAGCTTTCTTGTGGTCATTTTTCTATGCAATTTAGTTATCACATGGTCTCTAATTTAGCGACCATGTGGTTACTAATTTAGCCACCACAAGTCTCTAAATCTACCGACAAAATTTTTCGTCATTTTGTCTATAAATAAGTTATCTTTCTTCTTCTAACATTTATCATTTGTATTTACATAAAAATTAATTTATGATCGATGTGTGGTAAGTCGATATCGAAAAATCATGAGAAGAGTTCATTTGTTGGATTTTTTAACGGATATATTTGTAATTTTTGAGTTTATTAATTGTTGTTATATTTAAATAATGTTTTATTTTTACGTTTACATATATATTATAATTTTGAATAGTAAATTCAAATGTGTGTGTTTTTTTATTGATATTTTAATTTACATATGTTTTTAATTTAGTGCTAGTTTTGTATAATTATTCAGGTACTGACAATAGAAAGAATATGCTTGAGTGGATATATGTTCGTTCGGTAGACGCATTTTTGAACAATGTTTATCGTTGGTATTGAACAATTCATAGAGTTTTCATGCCGAATTATATGTTCAGTTCTGTTAATTTGTTAGTACGATGTCCTTATAAAATTGTAAAAATAGAAAATTCAATAGTCAGATAAAGTGAAGGAACACATTATTTTTTGGGATTTATAAGCAATTACTATTGGTGGAATGCATACGTCGAGACAGAAGAAATATTTAATGTGTCATTGAACAAGTAACGACAATATTAAGGCGGCAATAAAACATATGATGATGCAAATACAATAAGAGTGAATGATAATGATATGTGCAAAAAATATTGATGACGTTCTGACATTTAGAACAAAAATTAGGATGAATATAAAGCAGATAGCTTAAGACGAGTTTGGTGTTCATTCTAAAATAGTTATTGATAACCATCAAAATGAGGTAGAAATTCTGAACGTACAAAACATTATGGGGCCTCCAAATTCGGAAGCTCAATGCATGTACGAAATGTTAGAATCTACGACTAGGCCATATGGCCCGAATGCGATATTAATCAATCAGTAGTAGCAGCCGAATTACTTAGCCTAAAATCCAAATTAAAAATAACAGAGCATGGATATGACATGTTAACATATTGTGCTAGACCCATATCTCACCCCAAGAAAACATTACCTAAGACATATTATGACATGAGAAAATTGGTTGAAGGATTTGGTTTATCGTACGAAGCTATTGATTTTTGCAAAAATAATCGCATATTTATTTGGGTGCAAGTGCAAAGATTGATTCTTGTAATATGTGCAGACATCCAAGATGGATGTAAGGAAATTCTATACTAGTTCCATATTCTCGTATGTTCTATTTGCCAATTACAAAGAAGTTACAAAGATTATATGCATCAAAGTGGCCTGTTGGTCATATGCGATGACATTCGTAACATGTACAAGAAGAAGGTGTGATGAGACATGCTTCAAATGTTGAGGCGTATAAGCATTTAAATCGTGTGCATTAAGATTTTATAGAAGAATCTCACAACATGGTGTTGGAGTTGTGCACAAGTGGTTTTAATCTTTTTGGAGCTTCAGATTAGCAGTACTCATGTTGGTTGGTGATTTTGACACTGTATAGCATGTCATCGTCAATGTGTGTGTGAGATGAGGTGATGTTTCTAACCGTAGTCATACTTGGCCCAAAGATCCCAAAGAAATGGTTGGATGTCTTCTATAACCATTGATAGCTGAGTTAACAAATCTTTGGCACAATGAGACCATTACATATGATGTGTCGGGATAACAAAATTTTGTTGTGTGCGCTTACAATATGGACTATTAGTGATTTCTCAGCATATTCTATGTTGTCTAGTACGTATTCATATAACTCGTAATTATACAACTAGAAAGGTTAATTATGTTTTTAGGGTAGGGTCCACTGCTTCTATCTATTTCCTTGAGTAGGTTTGCAACCCTTGATGAGATGCCAATCACATTGTTGAGATCAGTTGGGAGAACAAACAGCTCCTTTCTTGAGTAGAAACACTACCACAGGAGCGACATCACATAGAGAGGTGAAGGAGCAGTGGTTCGCAATGGAACAACAACCACATGACAAACAATTCACTAAGCTCCAATGTTAAATGAACTTTTTTTTTGAGATCGTACATCGATCCTGATGCTCCAGATTTATCTCGTTAGCCACCCCACCTTTTGCCTATTTTAGGATAGCATATAGTCCCTTGTGGCCAAGATATGCCCCTTACATTGACATGGGTCAATTTTCTATGTGAATTTTTTAAGAAGTACTATAAACCCAAATTCGTTTTACAATTTTTTAAATAACCTTTTTTATCAAAAACTGCAATAAATTTTTGTTGTAAGTTTTTGAAGAATTTTTTTGCAACACACACACATAAAAAAATCCTTGTGTTAGGGTTTTCAGAACAGAACATTGTAACAATTGAAATTAATTAAAATCATATGGAATATGCATAGAAATAACATCTGTTTACGTGCCCAAATAAGTAAAACAATACTTCATAAGTTTACAAAACAGTCAAGCTGACTAGGGTGAACAGTTTTAACAAAATGAATATACATCTAAAGCAATGGATCACCTCCAAACTTACACAACTGGAGTTTCAAAACAAAAGGTTTGAAATCTACTCATTATCTCCTAAAACTGTCTCAATGCTTTGCCATAATTTATAATCAAACAAACACAATATATGAGTTTGCAAACTCAATAAGTACATAAGTCAGTACACTTACCAGATTAAGTAAAGTATATACAATCGTTACTTATAATTATGTTATCTTTGGTATTTTATGTATATAAGACTATTCCCTATAGTAGCTAGCAAGATGATTTGTGCCTAATATTTTAATGTCTTTTTATAAGCGTATATCTAAATTTTTTAGAAATCTCCTAGTTAATTATTCATTATGTATAAAATTAGGTGTTACATGTGCTTTACCAATTGTGGTGAAAAAGTGTGAAATCATTCCTATGTTTTAATATTGTTGAAATAATAAACTTGATGAAAAATAATTTTAGGACTTAAGACAGTTAGTAGACAATTTGAGTTGGAGCCAAATCAAGAAGCTCCTCAAAATATGGTTATGATGTTGTAGATGCTCGACTAACATGGATGTTAGTTAACCAACTTAGAAATAGGTAATGTTAGTCGACCAATTATTATTTCATTCGAATAGTATGTTCTCTACAAGAGAAAAATCAAGTATAATGGTTAGTTCTAAAAAGTAAGCCTATTGCTCGACTAAAATGAATTTTTAGTCGACCAATTTTGATGCCACTTGATAATCATGACAGAATCATCCTAGGCCTTCTATGTAATCATCACGGATAAAGATTTGAACATTTGAAATAGAAAGAAAATTAGTTAGTCGACCAAACAATATGTTTACTTGACTAAGATTGAGACATGGCATCTTAGTTGACCAAGGCAAAATGTTAGTCGACTAAAATAAAGAATCCATTCTGGAAGGTTAGTCACTCAAGTAACGTAAATGTTACTCGACTAAAGGATAAATTTACTTCACTAACTTATCAAGTTAGTCACATAGAAGACAGTTTGCAGCAATAAAACGCCTTTTTAGAAGGTTCCAAAAAGAGACTCAAGTGTGCCTAACATCCATATTTTCAAAGGGACTATATAAGGATTCATCTACAGTAGAGAGAAATTAAGACAAGCATTCCAAATCTCACAAACAACTCTTTTGTATTCTCTCTAAAACTTTAAACTTGTTTTCATTTTTGTGCAAGTAGTATAGTATCACATCTCTATTCTAATAGCTTATAATTAATGAAATAGATACAAAATTCAAGAATAAATCAAATGTATATGGTTTAAAATATGTAAGATTAAGAATATATATGAATCATTACATGACATATTGTTAGAATTTTATAGGTTAAATTCTAATGTTCAACATGCTGGGCGTGCCAATGAACACGATGTGAGTGCTCCTAGAAAAAGTATGAGCACGACCGTAGTGTGTAACATGGTGGTCGCATTCCTGGGAAATTATGAGCACGATGACTGTGTTGTATACCATGGAGGTTGTGCAGCCTAGCACGGGCCATGTTATAAAGCAACATGGATATGTCGTGTTGTCAAAATTGGGTAAAACATAAAAAGAAGAAGAAGGAGCTAGCACAAACTTAACATAAACTTACTAGCTGCTTCATTTTTGTAAGAATGCAAGAAAAAGAAAGAAAAGAAGCCCTCAAACCTCACCCCAAACCTTTAAACTAAAAGTTTAACTTATTTAAATACTCAAAAGCATTAGAGATATAAAGGAGATTGTAGAACTTAAGGAAAAGCAAGCAAATACTTCTAAGGTATGTCGGAATTTAAGGGTAAGTTCATTAACAGAATATACCATTTTTTTGAAATTTGTTCTGTGAAAATTACAAAAATAGAAAACATGTTCAGAATTCTTTTTCAAAGAAAAATAAAAAACAAGGTTTTCTAAATTATAATAGAATTTGAAAACTACTAAAAGTAGCTTTCCACTATTTTCTATTATAAAAAAAGAGCTTCCATAGTTTTTTGAATTAGAAAACTAGAAAACCTGCTAATCTTCTTTTTTATCTTAGAAATTGAAAAATATCGTTTCTGTGACACCAGAATTTGATACTCAAATTTTTGCTTAATTCGAAAACATGGATATTTTTTTATATATATTCTGGAAAGAATTTGCAAAGGAACACTTAACAATGAAACTAAATGTGGAACTCATTTTTATAAACCAATTTCCCTGATAAATCATATAATTTATAGAAATGATATAAAATCAATTCTAAAATTAGAGGAGAGAGAGAATATAAAAGATATATACACACTATTTCATAAATTGCAGCCCAAATCTGTTTTCATTCGTAAAACAAAACACTAGCGAAAGCAAATAAGTTTGAAAACATTCAAACTGAAAAACTGCTTGTATATACAAATGTACATGTACAAATCCAAAATAACAAAAATGTCAACTGGAGCTCGACATCTGACGTAAGCTCTGGAAGGTACCGATCAACTCTGTGGTCCAGTGATAGGCAGCTACCTATGATCTGCACAATCATTTAAAACAACAACGGGGTGAGTATAAACAATACTCAGTAAGTATTCTTAGCTTTAACGTAAATGATGTGCAGGGGAAAGTATATAATAGCACGAGGATGTGCGTATCTATCTTGTCCCTCGGCATCCCCGAATGCCAGACAAAGCAATATCACACAGATCTCAAATTCATTACACAACTATCAATTATAATCTAGCACACAGCAAAATACGATCACACAGATCAATCATACGAATATCGAACCTTACAGGTAACGATAAGAAGAAACTCACACAGAGTAATAATAAAAAAGCACACAGCATTCCATCGTCTCTATCTCACACAGAGATCAATATATTTCATTCAATATTGCACATAGCAGAATATGAAACACACAGGTTCATCAATAACAGTTCTCAATCATACATATATGAATGTAATGTATGAAATTCAATGAAATGCAATTTCACACAGAATGACCCGGGTATTATCCATTATCGCACACAACAGTGGAATTTTTCTCTATCGCACACAGCAGAGGGAAGGCATATAGCCTGAGCACACAGCTCTGAACAAAACTCGTAAATATGGACTATCGCACACAGCAGTCTAGGAAAACACACAGTAATCCTTTTATCTTTTTGCCACACAGGCTCGTGTCATACAGATATGTAAATGTTTGAATGTAATCAATATGAATATCATTCGTAATCGCACACAGCATTGAATGACATTCACTCCGCACACAGCTCAGCAAATAACATAGCACA
>CANYCX011251092.1:0-11773 GCA_948193385.1 Breynia disticha f. nivosa
TGGGCCCGGTGATGTATTTTAAGAAAATTTTATTTTCTACCTCCTCTAACCGATATTGAAAGTCAAATTATGAAATTACAATTGTTGGAAAAAGATTATTAATTAAATTGGAGAAAAAGGGATTTATTTTTGGGTGTCACACTATCTTTTCGATTTCTTTTTCCACAACGAAATTTGTCCTACCTCCCACTAATTTACCCCATTCTCCTAATCCTACCTCAAAGATTTGGAGATTTACCTTAATTGGGTGTCCTCTTCCAAGCTGAAGCAATAACGCGAATTTGGTGGAAGGCTAAGGTTTTTATAATGAGTGATGGAAATTTGTGAGTGGTTAGGAGGGAATGAGGGTTTAGGGAACCTTAGGGAAATGGTTTTGGGTTTCGGGAGAGTGTTTTAGGTTTTTTAAGGTGTTTAGGCTCGGTTTTGGGATGTTTCCAAAAATAAATGAAGCATCCAGGGGTCCCGATAACGTATGTTTTAAAAAGACTAACATACGTTAGTCAAAACACTTTATTCTAGGATTCTTCCCAAAATAATGTACGTTATTGGCATGGGTAACATACGTGACCTGTCAGTTTCCTATACTAACATACGTTAATCTACGATTGACGTACGTTATTTTTCCCAGTCTGTTGTATTTTTCGTTTTCAACCTCCATCACACTTTAAACTCAACTCCCTCAAGATCTCTATCCCTCCTAGCATTGTTAGGACTTGATTTACTCCTATTTTAGGGAATAAAATTCGAGGGAATTACAGTTAGGATTGTTTATAACTACCTAAATAATTAAGGTTTGTCAATGATTTTAGTTGAATTGTGCAAAAAAAATATATTTAGGCATTTAGTTATTTTTCTCTTCAATTATTTTACAATTTTTACATTATTTAATATAATAATTAGAATGTAAATAAATTAATTAAAATATTTTTATCATAATAAAATTTAAATCTAAATTGATATTAGCAACATCATTTATTATAATATAAATTGAATTAAATTTTGAGTGAAGTGTAGAATAAATACGTTTGTAAATTGACAAATATTATAATACAAATCAACTTTATAAAATAACTATTACTCGAATGTATAAGAAATAATGTGAAGCAATAATACACACATAACACACATAGAATTTATGTATAGGATTCTTATGAAATACAACTAACTTAAGGTTTTTTAGTGCAACAAAATTGATAGCTCAGGTACTGTGGATGAAGCCAAGGAGGCTTGGCTCAATTGGTAAAGTCGAGGATCACAGATTTCTTCCCAGCCTTGCAACCTGGGTTCAAATCTGCCCGACAACACTTTGCTGGTGGGCTACCGCCCTGAGCTTCCTTGGTGGCCACACGTCCGGAAAGAGATCGCTTCCCGCTCAGTGTGGTTTCGCGGCGCAAGGCTGCCCGCTGAGTTGGCCTTCTTGCAGGCTCTTCTGGCAGCTCCGGCTGCTGGATGGATCCCCTGCTAGGCATTCGCTCCCTGACCGGGTTCTTTGGAGTTGAACTCCCTTGTACCCATTTTTTTCACCAAAAAAAAAGGTACTGTGGATGAAATATAAACGAAGCATTAATGGTTCTTGCGAAACAAAACTAATTTAAAATATTTTAACATAACAAAACTAATAGTTCAGGCGTTATGATTGTATTTAAATCAAAGAAACGCGCTTTGGTAATCATTGAGTAGATGTGGAGGCAACTGCATATCATACCATTTGTGTTGGCTGAAAATTTTTGACATGATGTGAACAGATGTGATATTTTGAATCTTTGATTGAAGATTAATGGAGAAAAAATTAATTTTAATCAAGGAATAATGGATAAAATGATCTTTATTGGAACAAAATGGAGTGTTTGATTGGATTCTCTACGGTGATGAGGAATTTATCTGTCATGATGTGAACAGGTCTAAAAAATTGACAGCTTCTTCGTTGAACACAAACTGGAGAGGAGAAATCAGAAAATATAAATCATCGCAGAAATATTTAGAGATGCAATCCATTGGCACAGAATCAACAAATCTCCTTCTCAACACAATAACTAAACGAAAATAAAAATTAAATGCAGTGTAGGTAAGCGGGATACAGTTGTAAAATCGATGGTACAAATTCTCAAAAGCCAGTTGCCCCGACAAGTGAAGAATATGATGCATTCTCATCATTAACCGCATGCTTCTTCTCCGCTATCTTACTGCTGCTATTCTTAGGAGGTTCCAACTCCAAACTCGCTATCTGACATAACTCACACCGCTGATATTTCGCTGCCTCTACATCTCCATCCCAGCAAGTTTCAGAAATAATTTCTAGTGCTTGCTCTACCTTGTCCTCTGGCACAAGCTCTCCGTTTTGCAAGAGCGTAAGGTAAACTTGTTCCGCACAAGCTTTTCTGATCTGTGTTCCAAAATGTTCAACTCAATGCACATTTCATTAAGAAACAGATTAATCAACAAGAGTAGGATAAAGGAATGCTGCAAACTTTAAATACATTCCAGAGAAGAATCAATGCTAAACATTCTGACAATACTTGCCTTGGGATATCGATGGATAAGAAAAGAAAGTAGCTGACTGAAGGCTCTCCTGTTAATTGGATCTGAAAGTGAAGCAATATACCCAAGTATTGCAATGCTAGCATATAACTTGGAGAAGTCCTTGGATCCTTTTAACTCAATGGTCAATGAATCCAAAACACCAACACAGAAAATCGAAGTTCGGCCCTGAAGATGATAAGCAAACTCAGTTCAACTGGCAACCATTCCAGGAATTCATACTAATCATGATAACTTTGGAGCAAATGTATCTGTGCTGCAGTTAAGTAAAAGTTCCCTGGCTTCCTAAACTAATAATTTTCAGAACTCACCTGTCCGTGCAGTTGTTAAACATCAAACACCTATGTACATTTTTCAAGACAAAGATAATACGCATTTATACGAGAAAGAAAAATCATTTATGTGCAACCAGGAATGCTAGCAAATTGTAGCAGTTATTGGAATACCCAAAAAAAAGGCCATGACAATATCAATTAAACTGTTTTGAAGCAGTCGTCATCAAGAGAGAAGCAACTCAATGAGAACTATTTTCAAATCCAAAAGAACAACTTCAAAAATAAATGACATACACAATTCCAGTCTATTTAAGAAGTGAAATAGGATCAGGTACTAACCTCCATATTCAACAATATCTTTTTGCTAAAAAGAATCTCAATTGTCTGCAATAAAATAGAAGTTTGTTAGAAAAGTTTACCTAGAATCTCATAATTTGAGAACAAATGTTGTTTTCTCAAGATATGTGTTTAATAGTAGAAGAAACTGATCTTCAAAGATAAAAAGACAAAGGTTGCTCTTGTAATCATAATGTTCTCAAGACAAGACCGACACTTCTAGCTGAACCAAGAATTAGCAATGTAAACTATTTGGCTTTATCATAAATGGCACTATGAGAACCCAATTAATGAACCGCTTTCTTGCATGGCAAAGTGATGCAAGTAAAAACAAAGAGCTCAAGTAGGTAGTTTAGACTAATAGTAATAAGATCTGCTAATTGTGGATGGTATAAGCTATCAAAACGATATACTTGTCGCCAATAGTCAAATCAAAAACCCCTCAATCTGAGGCTGCATAATTTCCCATTGCTGAATTAGAACATATTTTTCAAAATGGTGCCAAAAACAATTTGACAGTTGGCATCAAACGTTGCTAGTTCCACTAAAAAAAATGAAATTCTGAAAAAACAACCACCTACCTTTAATGTTGGTATAATGACTCTATCACATCTCTTGTATTGCTGTAAAACCCAGAGGATGTCATCTCCCAGCATGTACTCTCTTGAGCTCAATTGGTAGGGATCTTGGATTTCATCTGCTCGAAGACAGTCCAACAAGGCAGACATTGATGCCTTCTTTAAAGAATCTTGCAATCCACCAATTGAAACAACCAGCCCAGACAGAACAACTTTACTATAACAAGTACAGTGAAGCAATCGTAGAAATCGTGGAAATGAAAATGTTGGTACCTGAAAAAAAGTGCCAATGGCAACTTATTGAACTCAAATTACAGAATAAAAAAGCAAACAGACAACACGTAAACTTACACCCCACTTCAAATCTGCCTCATTGGGGACAATTGCTTCTAGCTTTTCCCTGAAGGGAATGAATGGAACAAATATGGTCTTGTTGTACAAGATCCTCCGGAGAACTTTCACAGCAGCTTCTCTTAGCTTATCCATCTTCTCAACAGCTTGCTTAATAATTCGACCAATGACGTTGGTAGCCAGATTTTCATCAAACAATGGAAGCATCTTGTAATTTTCAGAACCATTACTAGCAGGTACCTCTGATGTGGATTGGAATTTAAAAGATTCTATTGTTGAGTCTGCAAAACAGAGGATATAAGTACATGTCTCAAGGCCTTCCATAGCAGCCTCACGAACCCAGGAACCAACATCTCCCCTGTTATCTACAGAGTAGTCATCAATAGATTTTAATAAACTTGTCATCACTTCATTCCTGATAACATGATACAGCTCAAGCTCTTGAGAACAAACATTGGAACATTTTTTTGTGTTAGTTAATGTCTCACAAACAGACACAAGTCCTTTAACAGCATTTACTCGAGCTTCAGCATCTCTATCCTCAGGATCATCCTGCATAACCAAAGTACCCGCATCAATC
The DNA here is from genome assembly GCA_948193385.1 of Breynia disticha f. nivosa. NCBI lineage: Eukaryota > Viridiplantae > Streptophyta > Magnoliopsida > Malpighiales > Phyllanthaceae > Breynia > Breynia disticha. Next base: position 4,659 of record CANYCX011251092.1, read on the forward strand.
AGTTAATAAAGCAAAGTTTTGTATTGGTTATGTCAAACAAAGATAAAATCTTCTTATTAGGCGCACCTCAATTGCACAAGCACAACAAAGCTTTAAAATCACATCTTTCCAATTATTAGACAAAAATTCATATGGTAAAGCACCAAGTGCCAATGCTGATCCTCTTCTCACTGCAACAATTTTGTCGGTTAGCTCCTCCATGTATTTTAACGTTACACCAGCCACACCTCTATCATCAGCTGCTGCAAAATATGATAGAACAAAGTGTTGGAGGGCTTTAACAGCAGCATTCTGTCAAAGAAAATAATAAGACACATTTGTTAAATTAACTTAGGAAAATTTTTAATGTAAAACATTATATGAGAAAACTCAAACCAACAACAAAGTATCATGTTGAGGAAAGACAATGAAAATTTGCAATGGAAGTCTACATTGTAAGACAAACACCTGTATTTGAGAATTAGGATGTCTTAAGTTCTCATTAAGAGTAGCCAACAAACTTCCTTTTATTCTATCCGATAATGCCAAACGACATAAGGAGATACACTCAATGTATCGAGAAACAGCAGAGCGCATTATCTCTCCTCCCTTCCCACGGTAAAGGCGTGCTTTCTCAATAGCAGGAACCACCCCAGTAACAAATTTCTGTTTTTCTGAAGTGGAACATATGCATTAAATAGTGACCATTTGTGTACTCACAAACTGAGAAAAGGAAGCAAATATGAAGAGACAAATAGATGCCGAAGTCAATTTTTCAGTTTAACCCATTGGGTTATAAAATAAAGCTTCACAAAATATAGAGTTAAATTGGTAATTTTCATGAAATAGATTCCAAAATAAATTGGTACAATAATTTGGGTAAATAAGGACATCCTTCTGTGTAAAAAGATCACATACCATTACTGCAGAGACACCACCAAAGCAAGCTGGACAACCATCTATGTGATTTATTACAGCCTTTCCAATCAATTAACAACATGTTTAAAGAACAAAAGCACTAACCAGTAGCTAGAGTGTAACCACACTGATGCATGGCCAAGACCACCTCACCAACTGCTAAGGTCGCACCATGGCGCATGCATAGATCTGTTGAGAGAGTAGAAGGAACCAATTTCTCCATGATAAAGTTTGCAAAGTAATCAGGATCGTATTTAACTAAAGAAGAAAGTGCCTCAGCAGCAAGTTCCCTCAAGCCTTTGTCCTACGGATGTCAACATTGTACCAAGTCAAACAACAAGAGATTTTGACTTTACAAGATGCTATTATGGTGCAAAGAAATTAAATTGCTCCAAAAAAATTAATTTCCTAGAAGATTTGATGATAAGTGTCATTTATCAAATCAACCTAATAGATAGAAGGCGAAATCAGAACAATTTGCCACAACCACAACCCTCTCCTATAAACTGCCTAGCAGCCTCAACCCAAGAAGTTCAACAGTATAAAGTAAACCTAATTGTTCAACTCACCAACATTAAGGAAAGGAATACCCATGTGAGCATCACATGCATAATGAAGTATTATGAAGATCATAATGGAGTAAATATGTAAAACCAGATGACAATCTATCAGCCAAACAACTGTTTAATGATGCCACAATATGAGATTTTGAATGTTAATAAGTATACCCAATGACTGATTTTGTTGTCTAAAAGTTCTTCTGCAAATGGATATAGGTATCCTTCATACTGCGCAATAGAGACAGCAACATGAAGATAGGAGTGTACTCGTGAAGAAAGTGAAAAATAATCTGCTGTATTAACTATATCAATGCCATTAGGGTAATTCCCTTGTCTCCCAACGTTCTCCTGAAAAGCAGCTGCAGCTGCTCTTCTGCAATTCACCTAAACATCTTGTGTCATAAGATTACAGTCATAATGGAACAGTGAAAAAGAAAAAGACAACAATATCGAGACTGTTGTAGCACCTCGCGGTCGTAGCAGGTAACTGTTAACAGGTGTGGAGCAAGTTGATCCAACACATTTCTCATATCGGTGTGATAATAAGAACGACCAAATGCCCAACAAACATAGGCAGCTGCATCTCTAACATGAGAACCTACACTGTGTGGACCTCTTCGAATATCATAATGAAGAGCCTGTTCGAATAAATATATTGATAGTGCTAATGTCAGTCTAGAACACATGCCAATATGAAAAAAAAAATATGAATGAGAAAAGGAAATGTAATATGACACCACAGTCATTGTGTGTCGTACATTACATCCTGAGATTAATATGCACCATGCGTGTTAAGTCCTCAGATTAATATGCAATCATACAACCTTCACAACAAAAGGTACAACTTTATGAAGACTGCTTGGCAACAGCAAACCCCTACGAGCTAATTCAGCCAATGCTAAGCAACCTCCATGCCAAGAACCGTCACCCTGGAGAATTTCACTATAATTTATATGCAGAAGATGAAAAGGATAGAAACCAGGATACAATAAAAGGAAGGTAAAATCTCAATACCTCTCCAGGAGAAAACAGCTCTAAGACAGATGACAAGACCTCATCTGATAGAGTAGATGTTAAACGTGAAGCAATTCGACCGATACCTTTGGCAGCAGACCAGCGCACAACCGTGTCCTTTGTAAACAAGACTACAAACGTCAAACACAACACCAAAAACAGTAACATAATATATCGGAGATGCATGAAGAGAAACCCATGAAGTTTAAATCTTCAAATTCTAATTTAACAAGTTTTACTCAGCCTACCGCTTTTTCCCCTCAGTTTGAAGTGATTATTACATAACGCTGACCTTGCAGCAATATCTTCTTCTAGTTTCTATGCAAATCATAATAGCAAATGACTGAACCCTCACGTCTGTTTTTCATCCATTATATTAGACTTCCATGCTGCATTATAGATCTTGTCTTAAAACTACTCCACTAAGGTAGCCCAGACATAGATCAAGAAGAATCAATCATGGTATTACCAGCAGTGACACAAACACTTCAAAATAGGTCTAAGCTCAAAACATACAAATCATTAGGATGTGGTGCAGATTCCCCCATCTTTGATGATCACAAAAACATGCATGCAGGAGACAAGAATGACGTAACATAAAAAGAAGACACTTCCTACTTGATGAGCCTATATCTTGACCAAGTAATGAATAAGTTACAAGAACATTTGTCCAAGATTACCCCCCTGAAATTTACCATGAGTAATAAACAAGTGAAATAGTGAAGCTCATAATGGGACATTACCACTAAAAACATACCGTATCTCTTAAACCAGAAAGTAACCTTTCAATGATTTCTTCCAAAATATCTGGAACATCCATGCCTTCATCTTCCAAACAGTTAGGACTCTCTTCTGGTTTGGTAAAATCAGTCTTTACATTACTGCATCGATCAGCCATTTTAGATGTATCTAAAGATACATTCTCCCCTAGCGTGGTAGTTCTGCCCTATGGATGAGACAAGAAATTTCTCTAAGAAATTTGTTTCATTACATGGAGGTCGCTCCAAAGTTAATAGAAAATTGAGCAACCATGAAAAAAGGTAATTGTCACAACTAAAAGACCAACAAAGGATGCCTCTGATACACCCATAAAGTTCAAAAGAATTTTCTAGAGACCAGACCGTCATAAAAAAGAACAGTACTATTTGCATCCACAAAAAAAAAATGAAAGCGACCATGGGCTAGTGTCGCTGCATGGTCATTCTTAAACCACCTTAATGTAGACACTAGAAGTCAATATATTTGACAACAATTAATTTCTGGCCTAAAAACTCACATACATTGTGAAATGCATAACAAAAGACCATGAACAAATGATATTTCTGAGGACAAGCACATCAAGAATGCACCTTGGCATGCTAGATGCAAACAATCATTAGTGAACCCTCATACCCCTTTGTCAATACTAAGAAGAAGAAATACATTTAACAATATTTACCACATAACGCCAGGTAGGTGTACGATGAGGAAGACTGGTAAGCCCTATCCGCTGGGTTAACTTGATCAGATACTTACGAAGCAAAGGACTCCGTGCTGCAGTACCAGACTTGGACAACTGTGAAACATCGTTCCAAACTGTCGTAATCACATCAACCAGAACTTTCCTGCTGCCAGCCTAATAAAAACAAAAATGACTTAAAGTCAATAATACATAAAATCATAAAATTGTATAGGTCATAGGAATAGATTGGATAATGATTTCCTGCAAAAGCATAAAACTAAAAGCTCTATTACTAGTGAAAATGAACTAAGAGTGGTCACTTCCAAGAAAATTCACGTTCAGTATAATGCTGCTGAACAAGATTCAATATAACATACAGCACAAGACCTTAAAAACCGCTGCCAATGCCTCTACCGCTCCAAGTAACTGAAAATGAGACACAACTTCATCCGTATCAGAAGATAACACTTCATGAGTCCATTCAACAAAGCTGAAACATTAAAACATAAACCAGTAAACTAATATGAGCAAATGCAACAGCATTAACTACCCTTACCACCAAACCCCCCCCCAATTTTCATTCCATTTCTCAATTCAAATTCTCATATATTTTTAGCCAACACGACTAATTTCATTCTCAAGTATAATTTACAAACAAAGCAAAATCCAAAGTCACTTGCTACCAAACACGGTGCAAACTTCATTAAAACTACATGAAAACTTAAATTATAACCTTGAAAAGGCGAGCACCATATCAGGACGAGTAACAAGCTTAGACAACACCAGCCCTGCAATCGTCCTCATTGGTCCAGCACTCCCCAAGTACTCTTTTGCCAACCGCATTATCGACACCACTAATGGCACCATTTCACCCTCATTAACCTCCCCAATACTTGAATCCACACTCGATATATCAAACGGAACCAACACAAGTATCGACAGCCACAATAGCACAACACACTTGGCCTCCATCTCCCCCGTGCTCTCCTGCCGCAGCGATGTGCAGGACGTCGTTTCATTACACTTCTCTAGAAGCAAAACGCATACTTCTAAATCGGACACATTGTGTGGAAAAAACTTTATAACTGATTTATAGCCGCAAACAGTAACAAGAGAGTAAATTATAATGCAAATCAACTTAATATCAGTTAGTAAGTCGGTGTCGTTTTGGGAACCTAACTCAGACGACTTGAGTCGGACGAGTTGCATAAGTGGAGTGATTATAATTTCCAAGAAAGGTTCTAGGAGCTGGCCTTGTTCTTGATACTTATCAACCTACGATGAAAAAAGAGAGAATTAATTGTAATGGATCTGGTGATGTGGCAGCGAGAGAAATAGAATGTGGTATTACTATGGATCGGATGTTGTAAATGGAGGAGAGATTAGTGACGCGGTTGTGTGAAACGATGTCGCTTAAGAGGGATTGGAGGAGAGTCCATTCTTGGAGGAAATAGCGTTGCAGGACTCGTTCTTTGGTGTCGTGTTCGTCGTCTTCGATGTCGTACTGTTGTGTTAGGGGTGCCGTTTCGTCGGAGTTTGGCGCCATTGAATGCAGCATGTGTTCTCTGGAAGTCAGAAGTGTTCCAATAAAATGAGATGGTTGGACTGTTCGAACTGCACGAAAGGGTAAAAATTAAAATTGAAATGGGAAAGGTGGACTGTGAAAATGAATAGATAACGAGTAGTTCGGTTTCATTGTGTTTGATAATATCAGTTCGGTTATGGAAAGCTATGAACAAAAGTTAGGGCTGCAGATAAATCAAGTTTTTCCCGAACAATTTGCCGTTCGGCCAGTGTTTTAAGGCCGACCGGATCGGTAATTTACACTTTGGACTGTATTGTAATAAAGAAAAGAACAATGTTTGTTTTAATTATTTATTAGATTGTATTAGCTATGGTTGTCATTCCATGGTTTTAAAAATACTACTAGAAACCATGAAATTATAACCCACCAGATTTGTAGGTTATCATGGTTTTGAAATTTGTTGGACAATTTTAACCTTAATAAAAATAACATATGATACTTCAGTTTTATCTCTTGCAACATAATATATTTTGAAAATCTGTCAGTGTTTGTTCTTTAAATTTATATGTTCTAAAAAATTACAAAAAAATTGCTTAAAATATTTTAAAGAAACTACTTTATTAACTTTTTATTATGTATTTTTTGCGTCTTTTTGAATTTCTTATGATACAATAGAAACTAAATAATAGATTCTATTTTTAAAAAAAATTAAAAATGAAATAATACTTTTTATTAATTTTTGTCTACACCAATTATTATTTTTTAGCAAGATTGGGTTGTTTCATTAAGCCAAATTAATTTTATTTATAAAGTTAATTCAATCACTTTATTATTTTATTAAAATTTTTATTCTAATAGTTAAATTACGAAAATAACATAATACATTAATAACCAATACCGTCTTCCTAAACAAAGCATGGTTTTAACCATACTATACAATACCATACTACAACCAATATTTTAATAACTCATATTAAACTCAAAACAAACACACTGTTAGACTGAAAATCGGCTCACTGAGTCACTAGTTGTAACGCTCTCAATTTTTAGTAATTTTTAAGAATTTTTGAGAATATTTCATAAAGGTGCGAATAAATTTTTTGCGAAAAGTTTTAATTATTAATTAATGTGGAGTGTTGGAAATAATGTGAGAAATTAAAATTTAATGAAGTTAGGTTATACCGGGAGAGAGAAATAAGAAAAGACGGTTACATGTAAAGTCGGGGCCAAAATGGTCATTTCCGAGATATATATATATATATACATATGTATCTCCTTATTTCCTCATTCCAAATCCCGTTTTTCTCTCTCTCCTCTTCATTTTGAAGACCAAAAACCCTAAAACTCATGGTTCTTCATCAAAATTTGGTGCTTGGGAGTTATATATACGATTAGGGCTTTTGATTTGGTGAGTTTTCTTCGAAACAATCTTTTAAATTTCATTTTATGCATCTCCATACTTTAGGATGCGATATTTCATTGATTCGAGCTCAGAATTGAATAAAATTGAGTTTGTTAGATAGATATGGATGTGTATTAACCTTGGGTACTTGATTTTAGGATTCATTCATGGTTTAGAAGCTTGAAAATGGTGTTTTATGAAGAGAGATCAAAAGTGACGAATTTGAGAATTGTAAACCTAAGTTCGGTTTTGAGTTTGATTGCTAGGGTTGGCTTT
>CANYCX011251199.1:0-13838 GCA_948193385.1 Breynia disticha f. nivosa
GTTGCAAACGGTTTGGCGAATGGTTTCCCAAACCGTTCGCATAACCGTTTGTGTCTTCTGAGGAACGCTTAACTTTGAACGGTTTAGTATAAACCGTTCGCATCACCGTTCGGGCATTCTGGATTGCAATGTTGGTGAAACAGTTTTCGGAACGGTTCGTGAAACCGTTTTACAAACCGTTTGGCGGTTCTGTGAAGCATTCCATTTAGAACGGTTTGGCAAAGGGTTTAGCCATCCCGTTTGGCCTCCTTCATGTGTATTCTTTGACGATTTTCTGCTTCGATTTTAGTTGAATTTCATAATTGTATGCTCTAAGTCCTGAATACACAAAAAGAACAATAATTATGCCGAAATAATACACTATTAAACCAAAAGTATGATAAATGTCACATAATAGAATACGAAATATAAGTACAAATTGACATTTATCAAGTCTAGATTAGGGGAAGGACATATTCCTAGTGGGGGATATGGAGCTTTTCCCTGCGCACATTCAAATCTTACGAATTAATTAAAGTATGAGATACTTACTGAGTATTGAAAAATATACTCACTCTTTGTATAAATATCTTAATGATGCGCAGAACATTAATAGCAGCTGTTGGACCAGAGTTGCAGTGATCGTTTGCAGAGCTAGCGATTGTCTGAGGTTGAGCTGCAGTTTTACTGTTTCGTGTGCTTCAAGTTTTATTGTGGATTTGTACATATTTTTAAATATGTAATATTTTGAGTTTGGATTTGCTTTCAAACTTATATTTGCTTCCGCTGTAAAATATTTTATGTTGTAACTGTTTTGGGCCTAAGTATGTTTTGAAAATAATTTTCGTTTATTTTCTATCTCCTCCTGATTTTACATTCGTATTCACTCTAATTTACAAATAATTTATGAAGATTATTAATTGAAAAGAAAAAAGGAATTAAAATTTGAGTGTCACAAAGAGGATGAAAAAGGTGGTAGGTGAAGGAAGGTGGAGTTAGATGGAGGAGAGGAAAAGAAGGAAAAGTGGCATAAAGAAGAGGAAGAAGGTGGATGGTGTCGGGAAAGTGGAGAAATAAGGTGGAAAGTTTGGTTTTTAAGTTAGTTTGGGTCCACTTTGCTTCGTAATCTATTTTAGCTCGATCCACATTAAATTCCGAATTTTGTAATTTTTGAAATTCATAATCTTTCTAAATTTTTCTTAATCTTCCTCATCATAAATCTCATTTATTTCCTCCAATTATTTATTTAAACAAATCGCGAAAAATTTTCCTATATTTTCTTCGCATATTATTTTAATATTTTATTTAAATACGAAATTTTGCAAAATTTTGGGGCGCTACACACATAACCTGAAGTGCTTTTTTGTTTCTCAATATCTCCAGCCCAATCACTATCAGTATATCCCACCAATTCTATATTGTGGTTGCTCGAATAAAATATGCCTTCGTCAATTGTACCTTTGATGTATCTTAAAATTCGTTTTGCATCTTGCTAGTGATTTTGTCGTGGTGAATCCATAAATCTGCTCACTAATCCAACTCCATAGACAATATCAGGCCTTATTGTTGTTAAATACCTTAAATTTCCAATAATACTTCTGAACCTTGTTGCATCTACCAAATTACCACTTTAATCTTTCACTAACTTCAATGTTTCTTCAATTGGTGTTTGCATTGGTTTGCATGCTTCCATCTTGAATTTCTTCAAAATATCTCGAGCATATTTCTTTCAAGAGATAAATATTTCTTCATCCGTTTGTTGCACTTCGATGCCAAGAAAGTAAGACATCAAACACAAGTTTATCACTTTAAATTCTTTCACCATAGCCTTCTTAAATTGAGACAGTAACACTGGATTATTCGCAAAGATCAAATCATCCATGTAAAGACAAGTGATGATAACATCTCCATTGTTGTTGACTTTGACATATAAAGTATGCTCATATTGGCATTTATGAAAACCATTATTGAGAAAGTAAGAGTCAATACGAGTATACCATGCTCTTGGTGTTTGTTTTAGACCATATAGAGCTTTCTTTAATCGATAAACTTTGGCTTCTTCTCCATTTTTCATGTATCCCAGTGGTTGTTTAACATAAACTTCTTTTTCAAGTACTCCATTCAAGAAAGCCGATTTCACATCCATTTGAAATATTTTTCAATGATTTTGAGTAGCAAGAGAGATAATCATACTAATAGTATCTAATCTAGCAACAAGAGCAAAAAATTCAAAGTAATCAATACCTGGCTTTTGCTTGTAACCTTTTGCAACTAATCTTGCTTTATACCATTCTACTTCACCATTAGGCTTGTACTTTGTTTTGTACACCCATTTCACTCCAATCACCTTCTTTCCTTTGGGAAGAGCAGTCAAATCCCATGTATCATTCTTTTCAATAGCATGAATCTCTTCATCCATTGCCTTATTCTATTGATTTTCTTTAATTGCTTCCTGAAATAAAAGTGGATCATAATCTGCAAAGAAAATGTAATTGGCAAGATTTTCTTCGTCTCCATCATCATCCTTATCATCACCAACTTCGTAATCTTGTAAATATTTTGGTTGATGACGTACATGTTGTGAGCGTCTAAGTATAGGAGGAGATGTCTCTTCACTCTGAGTTGACGATGAATCTTCATGTTCAATAGGAGATTCTTTAGGAATTGAAGATGTTGACTCATGATTTTGCGTCACTTCACTATTTACGAAAATTGTTGTTGGTAATGATCTCTTTTCTTATTCTGACCATTCCCAAATTCCATCTTCATTAAAAGTCACATCACGACTAATAATCACCTTCTGAGTCTTCGAATGATATAGCTTATAACCTTTTGTTTCTAGGCTATATCCAATGAAGATACACTTTTCCGCTTTGTTATCAAATTTCTTCCTTAATTCATCAGGAACATGCAGATATGCAACATAACCAAACACTCTTGTATGACTTATATTAGGCTTTTGTCCACTCCATGCTTCTTGAGGAGTTTTATCACTAACACTTTTGACAGGACATCTATTTAGAATGTAAGTAGCACATGTCACAGCTTCTGCCCAAAAATTTTTAGGTAACTTTTTACAAAACAACATACTTTTTATCATATCCAAATTCTGTTTTTCCTTTCTGCTACTCCATTTTATTGTGGAGTGTATCGTGTTGTTAGTTGATGCTTAATTCCATGCTCTTTTAAGAAGTCATCATAAACAAGGTACTCAGTTCCTTTGTCTGTTCTTAAATTTTTGATAGAGTAACCACTTTGCTTCTCAACATATGCTTTATATTTTTTAGTACTTCACATGCATCATACTTTTTCTTCAAAAAATGAACCCATGCTTTTCTACTAAAATCATCAATAAAAGTTATGAATTATTTGTTACCTCCATTGGATGGAACTTCTACGTAGTATAAATTTGAATGCACAAGTTCAAGTGGTTTTGGAGCTCTCCAAACTTGTTTTGTGGAAACATATCTCTATGCTTCTTTCCCATTATACATGACTCGCACACTTCATCTGATATTTGAATTGATGGTAAACCTAGAACACACCTTTTACTTTCAAGAAATTTAATGCTTCCAAAATTTAAGTGTCCAAATCGCATGTTCCATAACCAGTTATCATCAGTAATGATAGAATTACAGCAAGTAAAATTGTCATAATTTATATTTTTTAGGAAGAGATGATTTTTTGACATCTTTATCTTCAATATCACTCTTTTTTCATTATCGCTAACAATGCATCCATCTTTGTTGAAAGCATCCATCTTTGCTGAAATGCAAGTCATAGCCCTTTTGTGCTAACTAACCAACACTCAACAAATTTTGACAAATACTAGGAACATAATACACTTCAGAACTATATTTAGAAGAACCATTCTTCAATTTAATAGCAATCCTCCCTTTTCCTAATACTGGAATGATATGATCATCACCAAGTTTCACAATATAATGAAAAGACTCATCTAACTCAGAAAAAACTTCCTTATTTCCACTTAAGTGATTACTGCAACCACAATAATAACCATCTACCATCATTTCTTCCTTCATTTTCATGACTAACAACCAGCAAAGTTTCTAGACTATTGTCTTGAACTACTTTAGCAAGATACTGCTTACTTTATTGGTCTTTTATCTTGACACTCGTTACAATAATAACCAAATCTATTGCAATTTTGACATTGAATATGTGACTTACACTCAAACTAAAAATGACCATGCTTTTTGCACTTATAACACTGAATGTGAGATTTGTCTTTCAAAGATTCATTACCTCTTTCTCTTTGTCATAGAATAGGTTTAAAACTCTTTCCTTCCCTTCCTTGAAAGTTTGAAATTCTTTGATTTTGTTGCATTCTACTTGTTGTGGCTTTCAAAGCTTCATTTGATATGCTTAGTGATCTTTCATTCATCCCACGAGACTCTAATGAAGCTTGTAAATCATTTAAGGTCATACTATCAAGATCTCTGGATTCTTCAATTGTAGTTACCACGTAGTCAAAGCGATTTATAAACGTACACATAATCTTTTTGACGACATCTTTCTCCATTATTTTGTCACCATTGTTCTTCATTTCATTCACTAGTTTTTCCATTCGTGAGAAATAATCACGTATGGTCTCATCTTTTTCTTGTTGCATGAGCTCAAACTATCGTTTCAAGCATTGGAATCGTGTTCGTTTGACAGGATCTGCACCTTCATATGTTTTAATAAGAATACTCCAAGCTTCCTTTGTTGTTTTAGCATGAAAAATCTTTTCCAATACTGTCAATTCAACTGATTGATAAATAAGGAACACAGCTTTTTCATTCAAGGATCGATCTCGATCTAACTTATGTTCTTCTTCTTTTGCAACCTTTCGTATTCAACAAAACCTTTCTCTAAAATTTCTCCATATTCATAGTTTTTCAAACATAATTCTATCAAGTGTTTTCACATAGGAAAAATGTTCTTCCCATTAAGCTTGAAAATAGTTAATTGCACCTATTGAAGTTGCACTCTCGTATTTGAATTTGAAGTCATCTTGCAAACTGGCTCTGATACCAAATGTTGACAATTTAAAGATTATAATTGATTTGAGAATACATTGATTCAAGAAAAAAAACACACACTCTATTTGTATTGATTTTAAAAGACTTATTCACAAATACAAATGACACAAACTATCAATCAATTCTTACAAACTCGTTGGAGTTTTCTCTCTAACCTCACATTTTTTGGTGTTATAAGAATGAAGAGAATTCTCGTATTTAAATAGGCATCTTGAGGAGTTGGAGAAGAGGAGGTGGAGAGTTTGTGTTCATCTTGAATTGTTCATCCTCATCATATTTGATTGTCTTACTTAAGAACTAAGTATTTAACTTACTTCATCATTAGGTATATGATTTCCTAATTCTACACAAATCGACGTTTCTACATAATTCTACAATTAAACAAGTTTAACTTCCAACAAAACGTGCCTAATGTTTGGCATTCTACTCCACTCTTGTCGTTAAGGTGTTAACACACATTACCTGCAGTAACACGTATGGTATTACCACCTACTTAAGTGTACCCCTTATCTTAAGTTATGTAAAAGAATTCATTTCCAAGGAATAAAACGACAAGTTTTTTTGCTAAAAATGACAACTTTGCCATCTTTTTTTGCTAAATTTAGCAATTCTAACCAGTTTTATTAAATAAAATGCTCTTTTGTCAGCTTTGTTTCTTATTTCATTTTATGGTATGTGATTTCCAGTCACATTCACCGTCACACAACACAAGTGCTCAAAAACTAATATACTTCATGTGTGTTCTACAATGTTGGAGAATTCAAACAGAACAATTATTACAACATTTTTCAGAAACTAGTTCCACAAAGTTGTTGTCTTGTCAAGATTTTGTGATTGCGTTCATTTTTTAGCATATTTGTGTGAATGGAGTTCCTTCTCTTTTTGTACTTATCTTATTGTGGAATACTTTACATTGTTTTCGATAGTTGCATTGTTGCTATAAGAGCTTAGTTGTTGCCTGTTGTTTTTAGATTCTTTAATGGTTCGGTATGTGTGGATATATTGTAAGTGAATATTTGATTAAGTTGGAAAATTTTTGGCCAATATTTTTGCATTTTGTGCTAAAATTGTGAAATGGGTTGTGGAAAGATTGGAAATATGAGGTTTTCTTTCATTGCATTTACTGTACTCTCTCTATATTGGAGGATGGTAATTTTTTCTGTTAGTTTTTTCTTGTTTATTTAGCAAGAAAATCAAAATGGTAGAAGTTCCAAGGCAGATGTCTTTTCAACTGCTGTTTATATTGTTCTAATTTGTGCTTTTCTAGAATGAGTAGATTTTTTCTTTTCTTTTGTTGGAAGTAATTTAAAAGAAAAAAAAAAGATGGCTGGTGGTGGTGGTTGTAGTTAAGGAAATCCACAAACATTGCTTTCAGTCCAGTTCAGTTAGGAGCTACTTAATTGTTTGCTGTGAAAATATTGGGAAAGGAGTAATGTATCCATTTTTTTTGTTGGGATAATTTAGGTGGAAGTTCTTATTATGAAACGCTTCTTATTTACTCGAGCATTTCTAGATTTTTCCGTCCTTCCTCAGAGAATGAAGCAATCAAATAAAATAATTCATTCCCTTTTTTATCATGTTGTTTGAGAATGTAGATTGTGTTGTTCTAACTTCCATAGAATTAATTGTGGCTTTGGCTTCATTGTTTTAGAACAATAGAAGGCTTGCCAACTCATCACAGTTGTGTGAGTTCGGAGGAATAAAAGTTGCTGAGTGAACATGGTTGTTGGTCCAAGTACTAAAAACAAGAAAGGTGGTACAGTTCAAGTGGATTATCTAATCCATATTCAAGAAGTTAAGCCTTGGCCTCCGTCTCAGTCTCTTCGGTCCCTTCGTTCTGTCCTCATTTAGTGAGAAAATTGTGACCGCATTCTGGCTCTACTGAAATGGTTGTACCTACTATCGGATATGTTATTGGTGAAGGGAAGTTTGAGTTCAACGAGTCTTTTCGATAACGTACAACATTGCATAGGGTGGCCAAAGGGAAGGATGCAGATTCATTCCAGAAAAATTGTTTGGAGTTCAATTTGTGTGAATCTAGAAGGGATAATAAGACACAAATGCTGGCAATTGCTATTATAAACTTGGCAGATTACGGTGTTGTCAGTGAACCAATAAGTGCAGCTGCTCCATTGAACAACAAGAGGAGCTTTAGGAGCACATCTGAGTCGGTTCTGTTTATCAGTATCAAACCTTTTGATAAGCGCAACAGGTCCTCTCTAAACAGTGTGTTTGGATGAAGTGTATGTAAGGGTAATTAATGGAAGTGTAATTAATGGTAATAACCGGAAAGGAATGGAAAGAAAGGGAAGAATACAAACCTTGTTTGGGAGATAAAAAAACACGAGGGTAAATAACGGAACGTAAAATTATAATTTCAAAGTTAAATTACTAAAATAGCTATCTAACAAAAGTTAATAAGAGTTATTTTAAGTGGACAATTTGGGATTTTATGATTTTAATGAGGTTAAAAGTAGAAAAATATATATAAAAGTAACTTTACGATGCTTACACTCCGATTTAGAGTGTAAGCGTTGGAGAGGAAAGAAGGGTAAGTCTTACCCTTGCTTACCATTACATACCCTTCACCATCCCTTCGTACCCTTCATCCAAACAAGGGTGATAAACTACTCTTCTATTACTTCCCCTCTATTACTCTTCCTTACACTCCATCCAAACACACTCGATAAGATGTGTAAAGAGGAATTAATGGAAAAGAAACATGGCGAATATATTTCAGCTTTGATGAATGAAGAATACGCTGAGGAAGCTGAGGTTGCCTCATTTACTGATGACGATATTTCCTCGCACTCCTCATTCGCTAATGGTAGCTCAACTCCTTAAAATGAAGAAGTGCCTCTTTTCTTTTCTTCTTTTTTTTTGGGTTCTCTTCCATGACTCAAATTTGTGCTATTTCAATGTTGAAGATACCGTTGTTACATCCTAAGTAATCAAGTTATCTTGAAACTCACTCAATGAGCCTTTTTGAGTTGCCATTTCATGTTATATAATGTCAATAACAAAGCTATGAGATGACTTATTCTAGTTCTAAATGTGTTTAAATAGATCATCTCCATGCATTTTTCCTTGCCAGAATAGCATGGAAAAGAGCATCTCTTACATTTGTATAGATCTTTTTTTGTAATGATAGACGTTGCTTCCTCAGCAACAAATATGATTGAACCTTCTCATTTTTGTCTTGATAAGTCAGTTGAATACATTGAATTGCAGACTGGACCAGACAAGCCAACTGATAGTAAAAGAAGATCAAATGGGGATCAAAATGTAAATTCAAAATTGGAGAATGATAAACATACACAATTGCAAGATTTAAAGAGGATTCCATTTTGCTCATCCTCTATAAATCTGTCTTCTGAGCTGGAGAGCCTTGTAAATGGTCACGCTTCTGTATTGAACTCCATTTACTGCAGTTCAATGTCTACTATTAATAATTATCAAAAGAAAGATGAAGAGGGAAATATGGCAACTGTTAGGAATTGCCATCAAGATTCATCGGAGATGATTGATGAAAAGGTTGACATTAGTAAAATAAATACATCTTATGTTATTCTAGCCAAAGAAGCATCTTTGCCAGATGATGCTTCTGTAGATGATATGGATGGAAAGAAGCCCTGGGATAATGATGTTTTACATATTGAAGATAAAAATTATTCATTGGACAATCAATTACTGGATACTTCTCCTCAGGTTACCGACAGAAATGGTGGTTTGTATGAAAGTTATGCACCTTCAAGCGATGAAATTTATAAAAATGATAGGTTAAGGCTTGTGAAATCTGTTAGGTCACCAACAGACTCTGTTAGAAGCAATGGATTGATTGGCAGAAACAAGGAAATTGGTTCTATAGGAGAGATACAGCAGAGTCCAGGGAAAATCAGAAGCATAATTTCAGACAGCAAAATCCAGCTGTTGGAAGACAAACTAAAGATGTTTGAGGGAGAGTTGAGAGAAGCTGCTGCTACTGAGGCCTCTCTTTACTCAATTGTTGCTGAGCTTAGAAGTTCTGTTAGTAAGGTTCATGCTCCAGCTAGGCGTTTATCTAGATTTTATCTACATACTTGCAAAGACAAATTCCAGTCAAGGAGAGCTAATGCGGCAAAAACTGCTGTTTCAGGACTAGTTCTGGTTGCGCAAGCATATGGACATGATGTCCCCAGGTATCCAAGATTCAAACTAGTCTTGCTCTTTCTCCCCTATTCCATTTTATTGGTATAATTTTACATGCAAATATTTCAGTTTTATGTTATACCAAATGAATAATTTATTTGAGTTTGTTGAATATGGTGGAGGCATTTTCTGTAGACTCAAAACTTACCTCTATGTGTCTGTCATGGTGGATTTTTTAGCTTGGCTATGTCCTGGTATGGAAGTTGAATTGTGTTCATTTTATATTTGTGCAACGGAGAGCACAATATCAGTAGACGCCCTACGGTTAATGAGTTCTCTAACTTTAAATTCGTTTTTCCCTCTTTTACGACTTCATGTACTGTTTTATATGCAGGTTGACATTTTGGTTGTCAAACTGTGTGCTGTTGAGAGCAATTATAAGTCAAACGACTAAGGGGCTAGAGATCCAACATTCTGCAAGATCACCTTCAGGAAGGAATGGCCTTCCAATGGATTACAAGACAAGATCATCTTCTTTAAAATGGAAGGAGTCATCTAGCATCAGAAACAATAAGAAAAATTTATTGTCAAAGGACTTTAGTGACTGGGAAAGCACTAGAACTTATACATCTGCACTAGACAGAGTTGAAGCTTGGATTTTCCCCCGAATTATGGAGTTTATCTAGTGGCAGGTGCTATGATATTCTTTTCACCATTTCCTCCCCATGTTTTCTTCCATGTGTACATAGTTTGTTGTAACTTTCTATTTCATGTTTCTTTTCCAGACAGTTACCCCACATATGTAATCTGTTGCTACAAAAGAAATCGATAAAATTGTAGGCTCTGCCTCACCGAAGAGTCATGGAAGAACATCGTGTTCAAGTGCTTAAGGACAAGGAAACTTTTCCATAGACCTTTGGAAGGAAGCATTTAAGGATGCATCTGAAAGGCTTTGTCTTGTTCGAGCTGGAGGTCATGAGTGTGGATGTTTGCCTGAGGTAGCCAGATTGGTAAATCTATAAATTCTTTGAGCTTTCAACCCTAGAATTAAAATATTTGATATATATTCATGCAAATTTTCACCATTCAGAATTAGTGTTTATGGCTCTGATCATAAAAATATATATCAAATCTAATATCAATTTTTTTTTCTAATGTGGAAGAAATAAACTGAACATGCCTATTAACTTTAACA
The DNA here is from genome assembly GCA_948193385.1 of Breynia disticha f. nivosa. Lineage (NCBI taxonomy): Eukaryota > Viridiplantae > Streptophyta > Magnoliopsida > Malpighiales > Phyllanthaceae > Breynia > Breynia disticha. The sequence continues at coordinate 10,348 of CANYCX011251199.1, forward strand.
TTATATTTTATCATCAGAATGAATGAATTAGTCATAACAACAATCTATTTTTCAAGTTTTGCTTGAAACAGTACACATTTCATTTTCGTTAATTGTAGGTAATGGAGCAATGTGTTGCTAGATTAGATGTGGCAATGTTTAATGCCATTCTTCGTGAGTCTGAGGATGAAATGCCAACTGTTCCACTATCTGATCCCATTAGTGATTTGAGAGTTCTCCTCTTACCAGCTGGAAAGTCGAGCTTTGGCGTTGGTGCACACCTGAAAAATGCGGTCAGAACTTCATATTGTTATTAGCAAGAGTACATATTTCTTCTTTAAAGAACAAAATTTCACATGTCAAGAATGTGGTGGGAGAAACCAATTTTGTTAAAATTTTGAAAGTGAGTGACCATCTGGCCATGTTTTAAGACACTATTATCTTAGATGAACCAAGCATTAATCCTTCTATGATAGTTTGTGTTTAGTAAAAGTTTAAATTTGAAGTTATTTGGGCTAATTTTTGTGAGGGTGACCAGCTAACCTAGATCACTGCATATCATCCTACTGTAAGCTACTAATTTTTTTAGCTTAAGGTTAACATATGACTTTTATATCAGCCAGTGGTTGATGACTTTCTTTTTGGTGATTCATTGTGTTGTTTATCAGATTGGAAATTGGTCCGACCTATTTGGTATAGATGACGACAATGCACTTGAAGACGAGGATGATAAGAAACAGGGCGCATCTTTCAAATCTTTTCATCTCCTATTAGCCTTGTGTGATCTTATGATGCTGCCAAAGGACATGCTCTTAAGTAAATCCATAAGAAAAGAGGTTGAACTTACTTCCATGAACCTACATACTCACATTCGACATTCACAACTTTGCAATTCTTATTTACAAAGGTTTTTTTGAAGGTCTGCCCTATATTTGGTGCACCATTAATCAGGAGAGTTCTTGACTATTTCACAGCAGATGAGTTTTGCCCTGATCCAATTCCAGATGTTGTGCTTGAAGCATTGGAGTCTGAGGTTAGTCTTTATCTAGAACTTCCTTATGTTTAGAGTCAATCCAAATTATATCAACCTCTTTCAGGAGCACAAACTCGATATTTATTTTCCTTTGGTTAACTTGTAGCCATGTTGCGTGAAAATGAGAGTATATAATAAACACTGTATAATTTGGGACATAGAGGTTCATCAACCTGTTGCATAAAAAGAGAGAATACACATGAAATTCTGTTTGGGTAAAAGGAAGTAGATATGTTCTGCACAAAACTTGTAAGTTGAATATTTTGTTTCTTTGGTTTAGGATGCCTTTCAGGATGGGGAGGATTCTGTTGCCATTGTTCCATGCATCTCTGCGCCTCCAATTTACGTACGACCTTCTGTGAATGCTATCGCAAGTACTATAAGAGAGTTTGTAGGTCAACCTGAACTGAGAAGAAGCAGATCTTTTGTGCTCAGAAAAGGATACACCAGTGACGATGAGCTTGATGAACTGAGTTCTCCATTAGCTTCAATCGTCCTCAAAAGCTCCGAGTCTTCACCGAGACAAACAAAGTCTAACAGGCATAGGAGAGATTAGAGCAATCAAAGCACTATAAGATACGAACTTCTCAGGGACGTGTGGCTCAACAGCAAGTAACCCACATTGTATAAAGTCACGAGTACGTATGAATAAAATCACGCTAAACCTTCATTTCTCTTTTGGCTTGTAAATCCATAGGCAAATTTTTGGTTCTGGATGTTCTTATGTAGTGTTTGTACAAAAACAGGAGATAGATAATTATATGAACTGCTGTGTTGAGTTTGAAATGATAGAAATGTCAGTGTATATTTATTATTTTTGTTTATGTCAGATTCTAGTTTACAATTATATAAATGCCAGATTTGATGTTTTAAAATGCAAAAATATCATTTTTTGTTCTTTCGACATATGAACAATAATGAACAACGATGAATACTAAGCATATGTATAAACATACTCTGACATTTTTGCAATTGTAAACTCAAAATCGGGCATTTTCATATTTTCAAAACTTAAACTGACATAAATAGAAATGAATAAACATAGCTTGACATTCTTATCATTTCAAACACAAAACTGTTCATTCATGTAATTTTCTGAACTAGAGATGTAAATCATGCAATTGGTGTAGCTTCAGTGATTATCTCAAATCTCACATTCCAGCCCATCTATAAATAGTTTTAACTTCTAGTACTACTACCACCATTTTCATACTCATAATTCATTTTCTTATAATAATTGTCGAATGGCTAGTCATTCATTTTGCTACAGGCCATGAAAAATCAGATGCTTCACTCTTAGTGCTGCATGCAAGTATGCTTCAACATTCAACCTTCTTATTCTTAGACTTGTAATTGATAAGCTGAAGTATCAAATATCTCATGAATACAAGGACATGTGGAGTGAATTTGGAAGCCTGCAACAATGTTGGATTGCAGCTATTTACGTCCGCTTGTAGCCATGAATCAGCATGCGAGTGTTGTGGACATCATTTCTTGAGGACGTTAATCCCAAATCACAGTGAGAGAGGGGCATTTAGACGATGCCAAGAAGCAAAAACTAGTGATTTGATGTCTCATTCTATACCCTAAAATATGACTTTCCATTGCAATCTCCACAAAATATCCAGCGACGTTATGTTATGATTATGTAGATGTGCAAGTTTGGTTTCTATTTTGGCCAATAATAGACAAAGATCATGCGGTTGCCATTTGGAAAGTTCTGCAGGCATAATACATTATCGTTCGAATATGAGCTCAGTCCGAGCTATACTTTCCACAAATAGAACTGATTTTATGTTGCAATGACCTGTACTAGAAAAAATAAACGCCACAAGTTATGAAGTAATACAAGCCAATGTCTTTTGCTTCTTATCTCTCACCAAAATTACGTTACAATTGCAATCTACTTATATCAAGTAGAAAGACTTAACGTATGATCAAAAACATTTCAGGCTGTAGCCATACACGCTCTGCTCAGTATACATATTTACTACAAAGCCGCCATGGAAACATATAAAGGCATTAGCCATCGCCAAATCAAGTAACTAGTTTATGTGAGGAAGTAACTGCGTTTAAATGCTTCAGGTGCAATGCAACCAAAAGAACTTACCAAGTTTCACTAGGTGCACCAGTTGCTTCAACATCAATAAGCTTCTTCTGTTTCTTGTAGTAATCTTCCAATGCCTTTCCCTGAGAATATACAAATTATTCATCAATCAGCAAGATTTGGCCATTGAGCGATTGGTTTTCTCAGTGATAATACTATAAAGAAACAACAAACTAATATATTCCTGACGCAGAAGTATAAAACATGTGTTGCACACGAAAGATGACACTAGAGTTCTAATTCCAATTACTTGTCATTACCTGCTCGGCATATGTGCGATGCTTCTTGTTAGCAGCATTTTGCATATCAGCAACAGAGGACGCCATCTTCCCTGTGCTAAGTAAACTCCTCTTCGCATAGTTCTCTGGAGTG
>CANYCX011251909.1:0-12439 GCA_948193385.1 Breynia disticha f. nivosa
AATCGCATGTCTTACATACAATTGTATAGAACATTATAGTGCATACTAACTTTTGACAGTTCTTGATTGACATGAGATCTTTTTGTAAAACTGAACATATTTTGGAACAATACCTTTTTTAATATTGTAAATATTACTTGAGTATTGGAAATGAAAAGTTTTTATAGAAGTTCTAAATTGTTGTCTCCAAAAAAAATATGACATTCAAATTCGAGTACTACTTGCGGGAATTTGAGAAATAAAATTGTAGTAGTTCAATTTGGGGGTCACACTAACTGTGTGAAAGATTTTATGAGAAATATTTTACACTGGCTAGGTCTGCACAACTTAGAGCAGAGATTATGAAATATATGCAATACTCCCAAGAGAGCTTAGGAGAGACATGGGAAACGTTTAAGAAACTTCTTCAGAAGTGTCCTCACCTCGGGTTAGAGCCATGGTTACAATTAGAAACCTTTTGCAATGAGCTAGCACTAAAAACCAAGCAAGCCTAAGATTCAATGTTTGGAAGTTCTAGACTACACTAAAGCTCAGAAGAACACATCGCTTTGATAGAAGAAATGATGTTGAATTATTATACGTGGGTGATCGTGTAGACAAACCAATGAGACAACAGCTATCAAAAATGCTACAAATGGACCACATTACGTGCCTATAAGCTCAAATAATGGTCTAAGGAAGTAGATAGAGGAGCTAATGCACCTAGTTAAGGAGAAAACTATTTACAATCATAAAACACAGAGGATAGTGCATTGTGTGACTTGTGGTGGTGCTCACCCGACATAGACATTCCACTACATGTCTTACCCATATGATGAATTTGTTTATGACTACTTCTCTAGTCCACCTATGAAAAACGTGGAGCTTGTTGACCAGAAACCCTCATTACATCCTCAAAATCAACCCTAGTAGTCTCATCAACAAGTTTACTCCCACTAACCACCTTAGTCACATCAACCATCTTACTCCCATTATAATTTTACTCCCTTACCAAGCACCTCATTCATAACAATATCTATCTCAGTATTTCAATCACAACCCTACAAGATCAATCCACATCATTAATAAGAATCCTTCCTACCAACAACCACACATAAGAAAACACATAAGAAATCCATACTTTGGTAAATCTAGTGGTTTGTTCGATGCCAATCATAGTGGTGGATTTTTAGTAATTAGCTGAGGAAAGAGAAAGGTCTGATGAGTAAAGAAGAAATTGAGGATTTGAAAAGGCTAAATTGATATTTGCTAACAACAATTAAGAATATAGATTTTTAGATGAACTAAATGGAAAAATAAATTACTTTAAGGCCATAAGGATCGCTACCAAGTAAAATGGAAAAACATCCTAACGAGCAAGCAAATGTCATTCTTTTGTTACACAATGAGGAGGAGACTACCACATACCATCCAATGGTGAATGTAGTGGAGCATTAGCTAATGAAGAGTAGACATTCAAAGAGATCGAATTTTAAAGCTTTTGCATCCAGAAAGGAAAGGGGAAGTTAAGAGAGAATAAAGAAAGTACACATAGATGACAAATCATATGAGACGGAGCAAGAGCCTTTTTATAGGCCAACAATCCTAAATCCTTAAAAATGACAAAGAGATGGACTAGATGAGAAATTTGGAAAATTTTTGGAGATTCTAAAAGACATTCATGTAAAATTACCTTTCTTCGATCTTGTCACTCAACTGCCTCTCTTTCATAAATTCCTTGTTACTCATAAAGACAAGTGGGAGGACAAAATCAGCCAAACTAAATTTAATTCAATCAACACTCCATTTATCCTAGTGAAACTTGCACATCCAGGGATTTTTTTCAATACCAAGCTATGTGAATAAATTGTTTGTAGGTAAGTCGTTGGTAGATAGAAAATCTTGTGTGAATGTGATGTCTTACATGTTGTTTAGTCAATTGCAAGGAGTGGAGCTGAAGGAAATTAACACTCCTCTCTAACGAGCAGACAAGTCTGTGATTATGGCTAAAAGGATTATTGAGGATGTCATGGTACGAGTTGACAATTTGTTGTTTCTTGTAGATTTTCTAATGATGCACATGCAGATTAATAACAGGTCTATGATTCTTGGGAGACCATTTCTGGCAACAACACACGTGTTGCTTAATGCAAATAATGACCTACTCACTCTGGGAGTAGATGATAAGTTGGTGACATATAGTCTTCCACAAATAATAAAACCATCTATGAAAGGCTCTAATGATTAGATTAGTATTGATTGCATTTTGTAGATCTTGGGTTCTCAATTTTGTAGGATAAGAGAAGTTAGGATCTTTCATAAGATGTATGCAATAAAAAATGTTATGGGAGATGTAGATGAAGGAAGTCGAATAGGCCAACTGGCTTTCCTTGCCAATGTCTTAGTTTTGGATCAAGGAGGATGCTTTTAAGGATTTAAGTAGCATCTCTGGATAGATGGTACCACTAACATAGCACTTTTCACCTAAGAGTCATCCTTATCTTTACCATATGATTGTTTTGGTAATTTTAAACTAATTAGTGAAGAAGAAACAACTCTTTGATATTTTCCAAAAATATTTTGATTGACTATTGAGTTGAAATGCCAGACTAGCTTTAGACTATCAATGAAGCATCATTGTAAATATTTGGTTTTGTTAGCTGTCATTTTTTATTTGTTTAATTTATTTTCTATTTGATTTGGTGTTGATTTTTCATGGTTTTTAGTTTTGTGATTGTGTTTCTTAGTCGTGCTTTGATTTGGGATTTATTGTTTTTGTTTAAATTGTGAATAAGACTTGCATTTTGATGATTATTGTTGGAGCAATAAAAGAAATTAGGGCAAAATTTAGGTGTGATTGTTAGTTGATGAGTTTAGTAATAATGTTAGACTTTTGCATAGGTAATTAGTCAACACTCTCACCCTGTGATGTGTTCCCCATAGGGAGTTTTGCCTCAATTGCATCTCAGTGATTCTAAAAGAGCCCCATGTTCTATTCTGTGGGGCATGTTAGTTGAACTACATGACAGTGCTCTAACACATGCCTTATGGTATATTCCATGGGAGTCATGTTGAATAAACTTCATTTCATTCCACTAAAATGGGCCATGTGGTATGTTATGTGGGAGCATGTTGATTTAACTAGTAACCAAACCATTAGTACGCCTAACATGACTGTACTACTATTTTTCTTCACAGCAACGAGAGAGCGGGTCATGCGGTATATTTCACGGTACTCATGGTACCACACTGTCTAAAATAAAAATTCAACACAAGCCTCATGGCCCATTACTCTGGCCTCGTGTTAGGTAAACCCTAATACAACATGGGTCGTGTCATGCACAACACAAACATGTTAAGTGATGGACACACTATTTTTAAAATAGTACAACACTAATTTCTTTTCATTCCTTCTTTAGGTAACATAGAAAACAATCCTTGACAATATAACCCTTAACAACACTCAAATCCTTCAACAAAATCATCGATCTTCGCCCATGACATCAAGCTTGTCTAGGAAACAAAAGTCTACATCACAAGGGGTTCACACATTTCTCCAGTTTTCATATCACAAAGAAATAGAAAGATATGTCTCTCTAAATGGGAAATATATGTTGAAAAATGTTTACACTTTGGAGTTTTAGGGAGCTTAGGTCTTAACCTAGAGATTAAGGAGCTTTTGTTGAATGTGGCTTAATTGAGTACACTTGAATGGACACAAAGCTTATTTTATGCAAAGAATTGTTTTCAAATTTGTGTTAATGCTCCATGTAGATTATAAGGCTAGATTGTTGGAGTTTAGATTGGCTAAGACTTAGAGATAGTGGACTTTTGAGAGATTAGAGAGAGTTATGCGTGACAATAACCATGTTGAGGATTTCCCTAAGAATATAAATCTTTTTATGATTATAATTACAATGTGCAAAAATCTAGGTATAATTTATTAGTTTATTGGCTAAGGGATATAGTGCTAGCTTGTCTAAGGTTAGAAAATTTAGGAATTTGTGCCACAGGATCATTCATTAGTGGCTTACTAGATCGATCTTGTGGACTTACGATGGTGATGGTACGACAAGAAAGCAGTATCTTCACTACTCATATGCATGCCTACACAACCACCATTAATGTGGCACATCGTTTTCTCGACCATAATTATACAAAACATAATAAATAGTCGAGAATCCTGATGGGGGCTTATTATGTGGCCAAAATTGTGATAGGCCTAGGTATAGTATACTTAGAAGATGAATGTTTGCCGATGTTGCCTTCTATTTCCAAAATGTATATGCAAATCTAAAAAAACATGAATACAATATTTTGAGAGCATTGTATACCTAGATTGATTAGGTATCAGTACAACACCAGAGCTCAGCTACGGACACCCTATTCTCCCTATCTGATTCCATACCAGGCAGCTAAAGAGATGTCGACCTAGCTAAGTCCACAACTAATTAGGCACTACTATGTTCATCCAGATCCCTCCTAATACTCTTTTAGGACGTTATTCCCCGATCCAAAGGAATAGACACAAATTTACCGCAATAGTTGCAATATGCAAAGGTACATCAAAAGAATGGGGGAACATCAACGGTCACTTAACAACCAAGTATTAGAGCTTAGGCTACAATTAAGGATAGTTGAGCAATGACAACAGGATGTGCTTAGTGAGCAGCGGGCCCAATTGCAGCATTTTGATTAGATTTAGGTGCAATAGTAGAAGATGCACAATGAGCTAAGACTTAAGTCAGAGTGCCTCGAGAGGATTATGAGTAAGTTAGACGTTGTCATACCAATGTTGTGACAATTAACCAATTTTTATAAGGTCTGATATTTTTGAAGATGTGGCAAAGATTTCTAGGCGAGCACATTGATGGACATATTCACATAGTGAGCAGCCCCCTCCACCACCACAGGCGCACCTAGAGCCTGAATAATATCCATCACCAGAGCTTGATCCCAACATAATTATATCCTATCCAGTCACATCAATTCCACGCTCATTCTAAAATTAACAGTTGACTCCTCTAACATGGGCTATTATCCTATAACAATGATTAAATCGACTGTTTAATTATTTTGTGTTTCATTTGTGTTGTGTCAGGATGACATTTTTTTAACATTAACATGTTCTTCTTTAATATATGTATCGTAACACAGTATTTTGACGATTATGAATTTTCATGATTTGTTATGCATGTTTTTATTGTTAATGTTTGGATGAATGTCTATAGTTGGCTAAATATGTTTGTGTTTGATTTTTTGTTTTGTTGGATGCAAGTATGTTTCTTGAAGGATAAAGTGCCAACATAGTGTTTTGATTTATTTTATTGACTGTTGTTTACAGACTAATTATGTAAATAGGTGTTGTCAGTTCATGTTTTCACACAATAATACCACTATGCAAGAGACAACGGGTGTCGTGTTCCAGTGCTGATAAATTTTATGTAACTGTACGTGCTCAATACTGGTCATGTAATACACCATTGGACCCGTGTTGGTTTATTATAAACCAACACTCGTGCTAACTAAACACACTTTATAATTGACTGATCACCACAGCTCTTTCTATTTTCAAACACAGCATGTGTTATTGCCAAACACAACCTATGCTACTCAACACTAAAACATCCTAATCTAATATTTTTATATCTCTATTTATTACTAATATTTCTTGATTGATCTATAATGCCTATGTTCATTTTATTTGTTGAAACCATTTGAAAAAATAATTTTTACATTTATTACATTCAATATTATTCAATTTGGAAAATTATGCATCAATAATATGATTAATGCAAAAAATCAAACACACTTTAATTTACATTAAAAGCATTTAACACATTATTCTATATATTTTTCATACATTTGTATAATTTAAAAAGTTGTGAGAGAGAGGGTTGTTTGGGTGACAATTGGAAAACTTGATCACGCATGAAAATCTCTAAGTGTTTCACGTTTAAAACTTTGAGACACTTATATTAAAAATAAGAGTAGTTTAATAAGCCACATAATAAGTATATCTATCATTCATAAGTTCAAAAAGTCGCATGCAATTATTATACTTTAATACTCTATATACATACATATGTGAATATGCTCCTTTGTTTATTTTCATTTAGTGATTGAGCTTGCTATAGGATCATCTCAGGATTTAAAGTTCAATGTCAACTCTAACATGTAGGTTTAACTCTAAGATCACTTAATCTTTAACTTCACTTACTCTGGCCTGTAAGCTTAACTCTAACATCACTTAATTTTCAATTTCACTCTAGATCTAAAGATCTTATACTCTAGATCCTTGCAAGTAGCCATATTCCTCCATTAAGTTTTATCCAAAAATAATGCACATAAAATCAATCAACCATTGTAAAATGCTTATTCATTGTACTTTTTTCTATTTACCATTATATTAATAATTAATAAAAAATTAATCATGACCTTTGATAATTTTTAGTATGCCAAACATCAAATAAATCATTGCAAACAATCCATTGATCACAACAACACTTCGACTATAGACAATCGTGGAAATGGTGCAACTACTGAACGCCACATCAATAACTCACACTCTCGCAATTATCTAAAATTCATCATTAATCTCAATATCCATCATTCAATATCACATTCATATAAAACATATATCAATTAAGTTCATCCATGAACTCATGCTCGAGATTATACTTACCCGAGCTAGTGGAAATACTCCACCCTCAGCTCACTCTCTCAGTCTCCTATGTTTCTCCTAGGTCCTATTCATATTTTACAACATTCAGCATTTAAACAATACAATTACGCAACAATTTCACATGAATGCTTGTTATGCATTAATGTTGTCTATTTTCCACATTTTTATTGTCTTTCTTTGATCACATCACTCTTAATTTAACTGTGACCCCCAAATTCGACTACCACTTTCATTCATACATGTATTATCTTATCCCATTAAGTGGTACTCAAACCAAGAAATCATGAGTTGGAAATAATGACAATTCAAAAATACCATTTGTAAAATTTACATTTAAACAAACATATACAATGTTTGAGAAGGGAATATCCCAAAAATTAAAGGTGTACAAAATGATTATGGTTATAAAAGAAAAGGAACCAAAATGATTCCATTTCAATGATAGCCTCACAAAATACATTTCTACACTAGCAAATATTCAATGCAAAATTTTTGTATGATATGAGCAAACCTAGCTCTAGTGCACTGCCCACCCCGATCCTTTGTTCCTTTGTGGATGAGTCGAAAACAAGCAAAGAGACCTACACCTTCCCATCCAAAAATCCCCTCAAGTCTCTGTCCAATATGGCAAGCATCAAACACAATGAGTTGTGAAACTCAATAAGCAACACTTATCAAAATGGACAACCATCCTTATTTCACTTTATTCACATTCATTTCAATTCACAACAAATACAGAATCTTATTCAACTTCATGTTACATTATCAAGTAATCAGAGCGTAAACAGACACCCGAACAATGCAGTTTCAAGTCATAAACCCATGCTTAAATATTCTGAATTCAGAGAAACACGTGTGTTCGGCAATGACTGCGAGTGGTGGTAGACGACTACGTGTTGTTGCTACCACTCCGCGTAGTTTCAGTTCCAACAAACGCGTTGTTATGGAAAAGTACGCGTGATCACAACGAGCGCGCGTACTTTGCTACCAGCCCGCGTGGATCTCTGATTTCCTGGATGAAACATCAAAAACAATACTACAAATTCTTACCAACATTTTCCTACCACGATTGATCATTTCAATTCAATCATCAACCAACAAAATTCAACCAGGATCATTACATGAATCTATAATATCCAATTTGTTAACATACATCCAAGAGTTTGGTTCAAAACATATTTAACCATATCAAACTCAACAACTATCAAGCATACCATATTACAAGACTCACAAACAAAATCCTAGAATCAGTCACTCAAGTCATCCATTCACATTGCCAATCAAGTGCATCCCGTAGTCACAATATATGTCAAATAATGGATGGATATGTATGATTCTAATGCATCTCTTAACATGATCACCTATGCTTACAAATTGATTTTAATCTAAGCCCTTTCTTGGCCATTTTATTAACATTTGAAAACAGGCCTCGTCAGCCGGGAGTATCGGTTATAAAGGACTATGGATCCATAGATTTTTACGCCCTTACTGAGCCTAAATTTTGCCCTTAATTGGCCTTAATTTTGCCCTTAATTTTGCCCTTACTTGGCCTGGCACTCTCGGACACTTCTGAATGTATCGAATCTTTCCACTGTGCCATGGTATAGTACATAATAGATACTATCTGTAATTATGCTCCCAAGAGCCATAACCACTCCCTCATTTTATATGCTCACTGTAAGTCATTATTTCATTTCAACTTGCTCCTTATGAGCCGCATATGCATACATGCTATATGTATAAACCATACAACCACAAACATGCATTCACCATTCACTCATACCATGTTTTTCCTTCAATGTTGAGTTCAATCCACTAACAATCTCAGCACCACCCCTATTTCATTAAGCATAGCCAACAAAGCACAATAATCATCCATCAACCACCAACAATAAGTCACACAATCGCAACCATTCTCATCACAACTAATACGGTCAAGTACACTCATTTATGGAATCAATCATACGATCACCATTCATGATCAACACATTTATTAATAATCAATCACCCATTTCACATTCAAAACTTACAAGTCAATGGTTGAGTTGCATTCATGTTACTTACCTCACAATAAACGCCTAACGGCTCGGTTGTGAACCTCCCTCGCCGCAGTTCAGATTTCCTAATATTAATATCATTGTTTCACATTAATCCAGAATTCATGAAACATATAAAATGATAAGAATGCTATATAATATGAATGTTACATTAGGCTATTTGCTCCCCTCTATCTCTCCTTCCATAACCCCCCTTTTTTTAAGACCCATAACTTTAGGAACTAAAGTTTTAACAACCTAGGCTCTGATACCACTAAATGTGACCCCCAAATTTGAGTACCACTTTCATTCATACATGTATTATCTTATCCCATTAAGTGGTACTCGAACCTAGAAATCATTTGTTGGAAATAATGACAATTCAAAAATACAATTTGTAAAATTTACTTTTCATTGCTTTTTAAACAAACATATTCAATGTTTGAGAGAATATCCCAAAAAGTAAAGGTGTACAAAATCATTATGGTTATAAAAGAAAAGGAACCTAAATTATCCCATTTCAATGATAACCTCATTAAATACATTTCTGCACTAGCAAATATTCAATAGAAAACTTTTTGTATGATATGAGCAAACCTAGCTCTAGTGCACAGCCCACCTCGATCCTTTATTCCTTTGTAGATGAGTTGGAAACAAGCAAAGAGATCTACACCTTCTCATCTAAAAATCCCCTCAAGCCTCTGACCAATATGGCAGGCATCAAACGCAATGAGTTGTGAAACTCAATAAGCAACACTTACCGAAATGGACAACCATCCTTATTTTATTTTATTCACATTCATTTCAATTCATAACAAATACGGAATCGTAATCAACTTCATGTTACACTATCAGGTAATCAAAGCATAAACACACAACCAAACAATTCAGTTTCAAGTCATAAACTCATGCTTAAACATTCTGAATTCAGAGAAACACGCGCGTTTGGCAATGACTACGCATGGTGGTAGATGACTACGCGTTGTCGCTACCACTCTATGTAGTTTCAATGCAGACAAACGCGTTGTTATGGAAAGGTACGCGTGATCACAGTGAGCGCACGTACTTTGCTACCAGCCCGCGTGGATCTTTGAATTCCTGGATGAAACATCAAGAACAATACTACACATTCTTACCAACATTTTCCTACCACAATTGATCATTTCAATTCAATCATTAGCCAACAAAATTCAACCAGGATCATTACATTAATCTATAATATCCAACTTGTTAACATACATCCAAGAGTTTGGCTCAAAACATATTTAACCATATCAAACTCAACGACTATCAAGCAGACCATATTAGAAGACTCACAAACAAAATCCTAACATCAATCACTCAAGTCATCCATTCACATTGCCAATCAAGTACATCCCATAGTCACAATAGATGTCAAATAATGGATGGATATGTATGATTCGAATGCATCTCTTAACATGATCACCTATGCTTCCAAATTGATTTTAATCCACGCTCTTTCTTGGCCATTATTATTGACATTTGCAAATAGGCCTCATCGGTCAGGAGTATCGGTTATAAAGACTATGGATCCATAGATTTTTACACCCTTACTTGTCCTAAATTTTGCCCTTACTTGGCCTGGCACTCTCGGACACTTCTGAATGTACTGAGTCTTTCCATGATGCCACAGTATAGTGCATAATAGATACTATCTGTAATTATGCTCCCAAGAGCCATAACCACTCCCTCATTTTATATGCTCACTGTAAGCCATTATTTCATTTCAACTTGCTTCCTATGAGCTCCATATGCATGCATGCTATATGGAAAAACCATGCAACAACAAACATGCATTCACCATTTACTCATACCATGTTTTTCCTTCAATGTTGAGTTCAATCCACTAACAATCTCAACACCACCCCTAATTCATTAAGCATAGCCAACAAAGCACAACAATCATGCATCAACCACCCTAAAAAATTGACACAATCGGTAACCCTTCTCATCGCAACTAATACAGTCAAGTACTCTCATTTCTGGAATCAATCATACAATCACCATTCATGATCAACACATTTATTAATAATCAATCACCCAATTCACATTCAAAACATACAAGTCTAGGGATAAGCTGCATTCATATTACTTACCTCACAATAAACACCTAACAGCTCGGTTGTGAACCTCCCTCACCGCAGTTCAGATTTCCTAATATCAATATCATGGCTTCACATTAATCTAGCATTCATGAAACATATAAAATGATAGAATTATTTGTAATATGCATATTACATTACGGTATTTGCTCACCTCTATCTCTCGTTCCATAACCCCTTTTCGATCAAATGCTCTTCCCTAACCATGACATTTAATTCCTTCTACCAACCCTCATTAATGTTTCCCACAAGTTCATTTAGGTATAATTTTACTATTCTTACTCTCCAATATATGCTAAACATCTTAATTACTATGATCCTTTTTCGAAAACCTTAACCACCTTTCTTTCTTTACTTCAATTGTAACGCCCTCAATTATACAAATTGTTATGAAATTTAAATAAAATATTTAGGAAATATGAATAATTTTTTTGCAAAAAGTTCAAAATACAAAGTCAAGGAAAGGAGAGAGTTATAATGTAGAGAAAAATCAAAACTGGGAATAATTAATTCCAGCGGGAAAGAGAATTATGACGGAAAGAGTCAAGGGGCAAAACTGTCCATATAAGTAACCCATTAAAACCTCTTTTCCTCTTTTAATCACCACACCCCATCCTCTCTCCATACTCTTTCTCTCCATCACTCTAAATCCTAACCACCATTTCTCTTCAAAAACCCTAAAGTTTGAAAGCTCCAGGATCCGCTAATAATTTACTTTCGGTAAGTCTTACTCCATTGTCCTTGAAAATCCCGTATGTTTTCCTTACCCTAGGTTTCTGATCACATATCTCTCTCGTTAAGCTCCGGTTTGAACGTATGATAGCTCGTTGGAAAGCTTAATTTGTATATGACCTATTGGTAACCATATTTTGTGTTAGTTTGTGGTTTAGGTGCCTGAAAACACTGAAAGGAAATCATCCCTTCAAAGTGACGAAAATTAGGTTTTTTGTGACCGGACGTACTACGTGTTCTCGTTGCTTAGGTAATCATCTTTGTGGTCTATTACTATTGTTTCAAGAGTCAATTTCTTTGGGTAAGGAATCATGAGGGAGATAGAAGAAAGATTAAGAAAATAAGGTAGGGCTTTGTGAGAGATAATTTTGAGTAATGATGTTTAGAACATCGGGGAGTGTAGAGATATTGTAACCGACCTAACTACATCCATACGATCAAATAATACATTAATAAGTGCTTTAATGGAAGGTATAGTAGTTAGATGAAGACTTAAATGTGGTGGTTGAGTGGTTAGGAACATTCATTAATGAAGTTAGAATGAATATTACGAGTGAGGAGAGAGAAAGAAGAAAGAATACACTAATCGAACACGTAAACGATCATTCATTCTTATTATTGTTAGATTTCAGGAATGTGTCATTGATGTGAAGTTATGATTTTGTTAATAGGAAATCAGAATCCCAGTGAGGGAAGTTCACGACCTAGCCGTTAGGCGATTCGTGAAAAGGTAAGTCACACGACTGCAACTATCCTTGTTTGAATGCTTTGATTGTGAAATGTTTGGTTTGAGTGTGACACAATGTGATGAGTGTTTGTGGATTGGTTATAAGTTTATGAGATACGGAATGTGATGATTTAAGGTTGTTTATCTGTGTACGTAT
>CANYCX011251970.1:0-27578 GCA_948193385.1 Breynia disticha f. nivosa
AAGTCGGGCTCTCAGTTCAACTCTGATCCAGTTTGCGACGATCTGGATTTCCTAAATCTCCTCCTATAACACCATTATCATAGAAGGCTGTAAATAATTCATTCCATATCTATAAACTCAAAATTCAGCCTTTAAAAATCAATCCTTAGTTCCTCACTTAATTTCCAAACCCCTGAAATCTTCTTTTTTCTACTCAATTCATGATTTAAGCATTATATATCATCCTCATGTTCTTAACGAATTCTAATTCAATTAACGTAAAACATTTATACTTCTTACGTTCTTAATCATATTATTAACTAAATCATTAATAAATTAAAATAAGTATAATTAAAACCTTTTCTTTTATCATTTCATATTCTCAATCTTATCTATTAATAAATATCATTGATTGATTGAGCAATGAAATAACAAACTTAATTAAGTAGCACAGGCAAAACAGTGTAAGAGCACAGCCCGGATTGCCTGCAGTTCGTATAAGCACGACCTGTGTTGCTTGCAGCTCATATGAGCACGGCTCGTGTTGATCAACACTCTCATGGGTACGATCTCGTGTTTGATTCAGCACGACCTGTGTTCATTCAACTCGGCCAACGTGTCATTTTAACATGGCCCATGTTGATCTACTTTAACGTAGAATCAACTTGTAATCAACCTGTTTATATCATCTTATGCTTACACATTTCTCATACCACATAAATTATATCAATCATCATCAACAATATCATTTTTCACCTGTATCTACTATTACCATCTTGAACCTTAACTTCTATTATATCAGAAAACAACAACAAACTCATATGTATATATATCAACCAAAAGTCAATCACATATCAACAATCATCTCAACAAATCTAAAATAAAATATAACTATACAAATCACATAAAAAATGCACTCAACATGCAGATGTCTATCAAAACAACTCCTATCTTATTTGGTGAAGAGAGAGAAAATGTAGGAGTAGCAGCTGAGCTACCTGAATAGTCTAGAAAGCTAACCCTGCTCATTATTAGGCCCTGAAATAAAAAATCACAATTTCGTGAGTTGCGGGCTTAGTGAATAGTCAATAATTAAAGAAACAACAATATTAATTTCAATCATATTATATCATTTCAAGAATTGTAATTCTATCATCCTGTTTACAAATTATCATATATTTGTTTTGTATTCATATATTTTAGAAATAATAACTCTATAAGCAAGTAATATAAACAACTATAACTGTATCCTGTATAATCTCCCATCTCCCTTCTGTCTCCAATGATCGATCATAATAATCACCAATCTAATTACGTCACCAATACCATATCATCTAACATATCATCACCTGTCATATCGTATCCAATCACCTCACCAATACCATATCATATAGCTGTATAACTGTAAAATTTAATACTTGTCTATAATTCAATTATATACCTGTATAACTATAATATATCATAACTTACCTATTTGCATTTCCTTTTCGTTTGTACCTATTTCATTTCAATCGTATAAACAATTTCCTTTTATGTATTTCATCATTTTGTATCAATCTCATTCATACTTACATATCATCATTTCATTTCATATTCATATTCATAAATTTTCAATCATTCTCAATTCTATCATATTAGCATTGCATAATAAGTTCTAATCATATTTTAATTTAGCCAAATAGTGAGTTAGACTACTCACCTGTCAGCTGAAATACTCAGACCGGTGGGTACTCATGTCCTGTTTGGCTCTCCTACTCTGTCGTCCTCTAATAAAATATATGAATCTTGCTATAAAATTCAACTCACAATATATATACATATGCATGCTCCTATTCAATCCTATTAACCCCCTATAGCATTAATCGATAATTATTATTCCTTAAAACTAACTTTTCTCAAAGTCGTATATATGGAAACTTCGTAAATACTTGTCATTATCTCTGAATCCTTATATTATAACTATACCAAATAATTCTCTACTCGATTCTACGATCAATTCTATATATAATACCTATTTTCTGGATCCTTTTCTCTTTTTCTGTCTTTCCTGAGCCTCTCTTGCTTTCCTCCGAGCTTTTTCTTACTTTTGTGACTGTTTAGGGCTTGAAATGAAGTGCATATATACTCAAAAGACTCAGCACGACCGTGCCATGGCCAACACGCCCTGTTCCATTTTTATTATTACACGTGTCACTCAATTTTTCAGCATTTCGGGACACTCAGCACCTCAGCACGTCCTGTGCAAAACCTCAGCACGACCGTGCCCTTCATTATGAGCACATTCGTGTTGATTTTTGAGCATGATCGTGTTGATTTCCAGACAGAATGCCCTCGGCACGCCCCCGTGCTGTCAACATGCCCTGGGTGTTATTCATCTATTTCCTTTTCAATTCCACTTCCAAACTTCATTATGTTGAATCCTCAATTCATATAACTCTTAACTTATTCATAATATGCCTATTTAACTTATATTTTACCTCTTTTCTTTATTAATTTCATTAATTATCCTAATCATACCTTAGTTTACTTAACAATAAGATTTTAGGATGGAAATTTTACAATACTCCCACTTTTATGATTAAATTTGATATATAAAAATGAAAAGCAATTTTGGTAGAAGTTTTACTTATAAAATCATATTATTGCCTTAAATTAACTTTTGAAAAATGTCGTCAAACATGGCTTTGATTGTCTAAAAAAAGATCAAAAAAGTTCAAAAAAAATTTGAAAAACTTTGAATTATATCATTCAGATTTAATCAACAAAAATAACAGTTCAACTAAGTTCAAAAAGGTACTTAAATTAACATAAATATCTCACGCATTACGCTTAAAAAATAACAGGAAAAAATGTAATCAAACATGCCTTTGAACTAAAAAGACAAAAAAAATTGTGAAAATATAATATTGTGTGTTTCATCTGAAATGTTCAAATATGATCGAACATGACTTTGATAGTGTACAAAAGATCAAAAAAGTTCGAAAAAAAGTACTTTGACAAACTTTTGGATTATATCATTTAGATATAACCAACAAAATAAAAGTTCAAAAATAGTACTAAACTAAATTCAGCACATAACATAGTACAAACTGATTATAATAAAAAAAACCAAAAAAACGTATGACATAAACCGTCACTGTGGTAAAAATAGTAAAATATAAGTGTAATCTCATACAATCCAAAATATATCCTAAAAACATAGGCTATTCACTTTCGTAGAACTCTTCACCCTTCATCTTGCCATAATGGAATAACATCAAAGAAACTCATTCACGGTAAGAGTCAATGTTGAACTTCGAAACCAAAAACTTCATCCTGCGATGAATAAAATACTCAGCAAATGCCATCGTAAATGGACCACAATCCTTGAAAAAGACAACAAAAAAAGAAAAAAATAAGAAATAATGAATGAAACATACTTAAAAAAGCTATGAAAAATAAAAAAAGTATATAAAAAATAAACTTACGACATAAACTGAGAAGGAAGACCATTGACCCAAGCCACTAAAATAGCAAACAAAAGAGCATCAATTCTAAGCTTTTTGCCCCTCCACATAGACAGTGTCTTCTTAAATATTGGCAGAATCGCACAATAATGATGAACAGTCTCTCCGATAAATCCATCATGACCTTCATTTCTTATAGAATCATAGATGCATATACACCTTTCTGAGATGTTAAAACGTAACAACATCCAATGCTTTTTTCCATTAAAAGGCATCAACACATCATCGACTTGTCTCCAAGACGCACCATACTTCAACATATTGCCCTTCATTACATTTGCAACATATGAACCACTATCAAACACCTTCTCCTTCTCATTTTCACCCAACCTGTTATATTCATCAAACATCAGAGCAACCATTTGATCGAATATGACGTCAGTTACTGTAATCTTTTTATTCTTCAAAAAATAAATCTTCCTCAGGAAATAGAAAAATACATTAATGTGTTGTAAAGTAAAAAAAGAACAATCAGAAACTAAATTGTTCAATGTAACGCCCCAAAAAATGTCTATTTAATGTTGGAATAATGTTTAGTTTAATTGGGATAATGTATATACATGAATATATATGTCGGGGATTGAAGAAGACTAAAGAAATGGAAAATATGCAGCCTGAGCCTAATTAACGTACTTTAATTTTCAATTAACGTACGTTATCCTGCATTTTAATGGAGTAATGTACGTTAATGACAAGAATAATGCACGTTATTCTTGCATGTTTCCCCAGAACTTCATTTTGACTAACGTACGTTAATTGTGAAACAAACCTACGTTAGCGAGAGTTTGGACATGCCAATAAAAGGGCCGAACACAGCTCATACGGGATAAAAACATATCCCAAACCTTCCAAACACCTCCCCACACCCAAATCACTTTCCTAAGGTCTCCCAAACACTAATACATCCTACAAACTTGTGGATTTCAGGAATAAAACAACGGATTGATCCTCTCATTCGATTCCCTACAAACTACGATTTGAAGTAAAGGGGGACAAAGGTAAAATCATCTAACCTAAGCTGAAATTCGAGTGAAATAAGGTACATTCAGTAGGATCCTAGTTACTAAATGTACAAACATTTAACTAAAAATTTGGGGATTTATAGGAGATTGAGGAATTTAGGTTTGTGGGAAAATCAAGGATTTTGGGGAAACAAAAGAGTAAATGATAAATTGAGTATAATGTGTTTTGTATAACATGAAATGTGATTTGTGTAGGAGGCGACAATCGGGACCTGAATCGAGAATCGAGCGACGAGCCGATTCGTAAAGTTCGAGGTAAGTGCTATTTTGACGATTACCATTGTGGGTTTTGCCTTCGTATAGTTATGTGTATGAGATTAATGGTTCCCTTGTTAAGATGCTAGAGAAAATGAGTCAAGTAAGGACATGAATTGATTGAATGTATTAGGTGGATTGTTAGGAAATTGTATGAGTTGTGTTGGATATGTTTTGATGATGAATGATAATGGTTTGATTAATGTTATGAGCTTTGCTTAAGTGTAAGTAAGTATGTAATGTGTTATGTGAAGAGTTATGAGGGCTTGAATGGTATTTGGAATGTTCTGTGTTGTGTTTTGTACATTAGAAATGTACTTACGAGGTGATGAACATATGGAGATTTGGCTTGTGAATTGTGAGATGTTGAGTTATGACTTAAAAGTAATGTGTGGGCTCGTTAAGAGTGTTGAGATATGTTTGGTATGCTACGTGAGCTATGAATATATGATCATGCATGAGTGTGATGAATCGTTTGTGATCCGATTAGGATAATGAGGAATATGTTAGGTGTTTATGAATGGAATGAAGTATGCATGTGCATATGTTGTTTTGCTTTCTGTGTGAGTAGAGAAAGTTGTATGTTAAGTGGCTTGGGAATGAAAGTAATGTGTGTTCATATTCTTGGATGAATATAAATATATGATGGCTTGATATATGTGTTGGTTAAGAGTTGAGAAAATTGTGAATGGTATGATATGTAAGGGAGGCTATGCTTTGTGGGTTGGTTGTGAAATTTGATTGTAAGTGGTTGAAAATCATCATGAAAAGGAAATGATGAAATGTACGTTGATTATGTGCATGATTGTGTTATGACTAAGTTATTTGATCAAGGATGTTGTGTTTGGTTATAAGATGTGGGAAATGGTTGAATAAGAGGTTAAAATAGTTGGTTTGACTTGCTTGAATTGTATATGAAATGTGTAAGCCTTAGATTGAATTAAAAAGTGGGCTGAATGGTTTTGGAGTGGCTTTACGAACGTTAATAAAAGGATTAACGTATGTTAAGAGGGATAATGTTCGTTACCTAGATGGTAACATATGTTATTCTTGACCTGGAAAAGTGGAAAAATTGCTGCTGAATAACATACGTTAGGGTCAGGTTAAACATACATTAATTGTGGCCTGAAACCTAGTTTAAACCCGAATAACATACTAATGAATATCTGAAGTGAGATAATGATCAAGGATGATTCCCTAGCACATAAAACACCTAAAAGAACTGTATGGGACATGACAACGGTGAGTCATTAGGGAATTAAGGCGCGAATACAGCATCATGTTCCACGAGGATGCCTGCATTGGCTGAAGGTTCCCCTGCACCTCATCTTAACAACACTAGGGTTTCACTTACTAAGTATTTTATATACTCACCTTTGTATGCTGTTGAATTTTGTGCAGAGTGACAGGGATTAGTGACGGGACTACATTTTTGGCAAGGCTAGGCAGTGCGATACTAAAGAAGGTCGAGCTCCTAGTTTTGTGATATGATTGAGTTGTATGCTATACAATTTTAGTATAGATGAGATTTACAAACATGGCATGTTAAATGTTTCCCACTGCTTCCGAATTTTGCTATTTGTTTTGTGTATGGCCAACCTTGATCTTTATTAAGTTATTTGAAACTACACTTCTACTATCTTCTCTCTCTCATGCTTATCTATTTTTTAAAAAAAATGGTTGCCAAAAACTGAATTTAATCGAAAAAGAGTTTTACAAATTTGGGGTTCACATTCAACATTATTCAAGATTGATCAAACACGTTCAACTTAATAATAAAAAAGTTAACACCTACATTCTCATCTAGAAAATTTCTAGAATACACCAAATATAGGAACCATTTCATGTTGCTAATAGTAGAAAACCAAAAACAAGTGGTTGAAAAAGATCTTCATCTGCCTGAGAAAGATCAACCAATTTCTCGCTGGAAAAAAACGTTAAAATTGAGATTATAAGAATAATAAAAAACTCAATACATTTTGAAAAAACTTACTGATCATCGATTTTATGTTAACCAACGAATTTATTAAAATCCCTCATGCGATACATTGAACAATAAGCATGCATGTTGAACTCAGAGTTATATTGATTGCCTCCCCTCGTAACCAACATTCCCATCTTTTGTAAACAACAAAGCCTTTAACACAAAACTCCAAATCATAACTTTCTTTGTTCATCTTTCTATGAACCTTCATTTTAAATCTTTGTTTTTTCCCTTGTTCCTGCAATACATGTAAATTGCAGTAATATTTCAAAAAAGATGAAATTTGATCATATTAGTTCAAAATTAAAAACAAACATTGTATCAAATGATACCACTTTTTCAACAGCTACACTTTTTCAGAACATTAGGCTCATCAGCGATAACTTCAGATTCAACGTCTGCAGTAATCTTAGCAACATCTATAAAACTCAAATGATCGACAATTTTTTTGACATCTTCTTTGCCTACAGACATGAAAACATAAATTGGTTATTTTAAAGAATAAATATACAAAAAATAGCATTTACTCAAAAGACAACAAAAAAATATATAAAATAGAAAATACATGTTCCTTATCTTTAAACCTTATAAAATAAGACATTTAGGTAGCATATTGTTCCTACACAGCTTGAACAGCAGCCTCTAACAAATCCTCATCAATTTCATTGGTCAATTTTTCAACAACAATAGTTGCATCACCGCCCAAAGTCTCAGCATTCAAAATAACAGATTCAATGCCTTCGTCGACAACTTAGACAGGAGCATCATTACCAGCAGCTTCATCATTCAAATCAACATTTTTAATATCTTCATCCATAGATTTAATATTAGAATCAATCAAGTCCTCAAGTCCTCATTATTTTCATCTGAGACCTTTTCATCAAAAGGAAGATCCTTCTCAATAGGCACAACCTCGTCAAAATTTTCAACAACACCAGGATCAGAAACAACATTTTGCTTTATAGTCTTCAAAACAACAGCAATTTCAACATCATCAAACTGCTCAACAAGCACATCAATTGGAGCATTATCATCATTGTCACTTGCATCATCAGTCTATTAAAAAAACTTCAAAAATAACAATGTGTAATAAGAAAGAATCAAAAAAAAGTTTAAAATAGTACATTAAAGTTTAGAAAAAACTGAAGACCAAAACAAAAGTTCAAAAAAACAAAACAAAAAAAAATTAACCTCTTCATGATTTAATCCTCCACTCTCATCATTATCATTTGAGTCATCAGACCCTCCATCACCCATATCCCCTATGTATAACAAAATAAAATGTCAGGAAAATTTCAGAAAAAATAGAACAGGAAAAAAACAACTAAAAACATTTAACCTTTCCATGATTTAAACTATCGTCCAAATTATTTGAATCATCAGAACTTTTAGATGGCATGTTTCCCTGTGAAATTCTAAAAAGTTTACAAAAAAAGTTCAAATAAGCTCAAAATAGTTCAGCAAAGTATTAAAAAATTCTGAAAAAGCAAACAAAGTTAAAATAGAATGTTACCATTTTCCAAATAATCTTGGATAATACTTTTAAAATTTCAGTCATGTTTTCGTTAACATCTTCAAGCTTAGACATTACATGAGTTTTGAAAATGGCATGTTCTTTCTCCATTTTGACAACACGTTTATGCAAAGCAGACAACTTAGCAAACTCAAACGAATTAGATTGTTGACCTTCCCTTTGCCAACATCAACACCAGTTGATGGTGAAACAGGTGCACCAACCTGAAAAAAAAACTAATTAACACAAACTCACATTTAAAAAAAAAGATCAATAAAGATTATCATAATATGAACTTACCCTAGCTGAATCAAAAACTTGTTTGTTTACTGTATCCAAATGAAACTTTGTACCATCCACTGTCTTCCAATTCCAAATGGATGGAGCGATCACGAATCTTAGAAGTACATAACCCAACAGTTCCTTGGCATTTTTCATAAACCCAACATTGTAAAATAGCTCCACAACCATTGACATTGTAATGGTAATACTGACCAAACATTAACGTCTTATCCATTAATCGATGTCTAAGAGATGATAGCAATATCTTAAACCTTACTAAACCCCATGGATAATCTATGTACCTTTTGGATTCTACTATAGCAAAATGTTCCCTCATAACACAATACTCTTTCCAAGAAGGCAACACAAAACAGTAAATAACAACCAAAATTGCGATTTTAACAGCTTCTTGGATTGAAGTCCAAGAACTTTCAGTCAAAAAATTTGCTAACTTAGCCCTAGTAACAGATTTTGACTGTCCAAAAAACTTTTTAGACAAACTAAAATTGCCAACATCAAAATTTGTCAGATCACTAATTCTTCCATTTTTAAACCATGAACCAACCTATAATCCTTAATTCCAAATTCTAACCTTTTATCACCAATATAAAAAAATCATAGAATTCACATTCGAATGCTTAATCTCCCTAAGCAACAAACCATGAATGACATGACCTTGGCCATGTAAAATATTCATATCAAGAATAAAACTGAAGATCGTTGATTTAAAAAAATCCTGCACTTAAGCAGGCAAAACAGACTTAAAAAAAGCACCAAGGTCACTTTTGTGAAAAAAAGTGACCTTGGCACAAAAATGTCTCATCGATGGTACAACATATTCCACATCCTAAAAAATAGAACAATAAAGAACAATTCAATTCAAAAAGGTACAACTAAGTTCACATAATTTCAATCAAAAAATCTACAGACTATTGAATCTTTTAAATGTTTGAACCATAAAAAAAAGATCAAATGACAACAGTTTAGTACAATAAAATTGGTACAAAAAATTGAAAAACAAAATAAAAGTTCACACACTAAAAAACCACAAAGCATATAACATATACTACTTATATTACAAAAAGTCCTAAAATTTCAACAAAGTTCAACAAAACTATGCACGACCACAAAACCTAACAAAACACAACTAAAAATTCATAAAAATAGAAAATGAGTGTTAAAAAATTCACCAAAACAACTGAAACTGTACACAAAAATTGTTCAACAAAGTTCAACTCATATGATCATATGACATTATTAAACATTTAATCTGCTCAACAAAAAGATCAAAATTGATGAACAAAAGGACCAGTCCACAAAAATTGTTCAACTCCTACGATCATATGATATTTATCAAACATTCAATCTGTTCAAACAGAAAAACAACATTGATCAACAAAAGGATCAATCCACAAAAAAATGTGCAACAAACTTCAACTCCTATGATCATATGACATTTAACAAACATTCAATCTATTTTAACAAAAAAGGATCAACAATGTTCAACAAAGGATCAGTATACAAAAACTAGTTCAACAAAGTTCAACTCATACGATCATATGACATTTAACAAACTATACAATCTATCCAACAAAAAAGATCAACAATGTTCAACAAAGAATCAACAAAAGAGTTTAACAAAACAAAATTAGGAAACATTAAAAAATAAAAATAAAACATTCAATTAGGACATGAAAGCAAATTATTCAACAAAAAACAAAAACCCTAACCAAACATTAATAACAAAATCAAAACATGCAGAAAAAATAGGCAAAAAACATTAAATAACAACATAAAATAGAAAACATATACCATTAGGCTTTATCCTTCAATTTCTTTTGTTTAAGAAACTCACCCAAGCTTATAGAATCATCGTTGTCTTCATCCTTGCCAAAAATACCACCCTTCTTTCCATTCACCATTGAAAACTGAAAGAAATAAAGGCGCACAACAATGAAATGTTGAAAGAAAAACGGAGGAAGAGTCTTAACCTACACAAATAGAGACAAGCGGTTGAGTTGCACGAAACACTAAAACCTAAAAAAATTGAAATCGAGGGAAAAAAGACCCAAAATTAAGTTTTAAAAAATTTAATTGAAAATGTTTATTTAAAATACTAAAATATCCTTTCCATATAAAAAAATAATTAGGCATAAACTTAATAAATAAAATCATAACTGGGTATTTTTACAAAGAAAACATAGGACATATGCATTTACCAAAATAAAAGTGAAAAAAAGGTATTTCTTAAAATGCACAAACTAAAAAAGGCATTGCACATAATTAACTCTGGATATAGATAGTAGGGACTAAGTTGTTAATTTGTGAAAACACAGATACCACATGATTCATTTATTTTATTTTTCTCTAATTTCTCTTAAGAATATGGACATTTTCTTTAAATCTCTTTTTTGAATATTTTTTTATTATGTTGACATTTATTTTATTTCAAATGAGATAACTGGCAACCTATTATATAAGAAAATACAGCTTATTTACAATAATATTATTGCTTAAAATTATTTTAATCTTTATAGTAGATTAACCTTAGACTCAATTTTAAGATAAATGATATAAATAAAAATAATAAAATTCTTAAAATTTATATTTTTATATTCATATAAAAATTCTATGCATAAAAGCAAAATTTCAAAAAAAATAAAATTCACTTGTAAAAATATTAAAATATTAATAATTTATAACTAATAGATGATTAGTATATTATCAATACTATATTATGAAAAATATGAATATTTGAAAAAAGACTAAAAATATAAAAGTAAAATCAAATACATCTTCTTATAGATAATAAAATAAATAATACATTATAAATAGTGGTATTATTATAAATTAGATATATTTATTTATATAATAGGTTACAAGTCATCTCAATAAAATAAAACAATATATATAATATATTAATAAAAATTATCAAAAAGAGAGTGTTAGAGAAAATATTTTTAGTATTAATTGTTTTTAATGACTATATAAAAAAACCCAATCCTGAAGGGTGGCATCATATCAAAGGAAACATTTAACTACTGTACAGGTTTGTGTTTACATATTGTAAAAATAACACACAAGTTTACTTAATTGTTGTTATAACAATGGTAACATTCCATATTTAAAAATAACCATTTTTTAAATTAAACCACATAATAGACGTGGTCCTTACTTTTTGCTCCCTCAAATATCTCTCAAAATTAAATTCCTAAATATCAGCAAATCTTAATAACAGAATCATTTTTTGAAAACAACAATACATTAAAATCAAACATTCAATTGTAGAAATCAATCATTCACAATTATTTATATTTTTTGTCATATAAAAGGGGACTCAACTGTGTGACACAACATAATTATGTTTAGAGAAATCAAAGAATGTTCATCAACCCAGGTATAAAAATAAATGAAATCATTATCATTGATTATAGTTTTATGTAAATTTTCTATTAAAAACTGATAATCAAACGTTTTCTGAATTTTCAAAATTAGATGTTTCTTTCATCATTTGAATTTCCAAAAAGTTCACAAAGGTTCACATTATTAAGTCCGCAAAAAAAACTAATTTTGAGCAATCGTTGTAAGGTTCACAGAAGTTCACATGCTCAAGTTCATAAATAATACTTTTTTTAAGCGCACGTTCCAAGGTTCACAGAGTTTCTGTAATTTCATGAAATTTATACGAATTAAGTTATATGGAAAATAACTTAAAACAGAAGCAAATCGGATTAATTCAGTTAAGTGCAGAAAATTCTACAGGAAATTGCAGTGAGCATAGTCATGAGCACGCCCTCGTGCTCATGGGTGCTAAAGAGCACAACATCGTGTTCGTGCCAAGGAAATCAACACGATTTTTGTTGAATAAATTGCAGAATGACACCGTGCACGACGAAATAAGAACTCTTGCTAAGAAAAGCACAGCACGACCACACGGCACGACCCGTGCTCCAGGTCGTGTTGAACGAGATTTATCGAATATTCTATTCTAATCTAAATCATTTGAAAACAGAGGAGAATTAAGCTACAGGTGAAAAGAGAAACCCTAATTTTGTTCCAGCCACTGATTTCAACAAGATTCAGTAAGAAAAATAGGAAATTCTTGCAAGAATCAAGCAAGAAATTCATCTAAGGTAAGAACTAAGCTTCGTTTTGCTTAGATGAGTATTGAACTTGCTGAATTGGTTTTTGAGCTGAGGTTTAGCAGTTGTGTATAGTTATTGAAAACTGATTTGTAATTGATAGAGAATTGGTTGATGTTTTAAGAATGGAATTAAGTGAATGAATAAGAGATTAACAAGGATTATATGGTTGTTTGATTGTCTAGGAGAATCTAGACGAATTGGAAGCGGTTGAGTTGGTGTTAGAGTGGTGCGAGGGTGCACATTTATCGAGGTAAGTGGTCTACCCTTACAACCTATAGGCTTATGAGTATTGAGTGTATCTGTAAGTGTTATTCTTAAGAAAATGTTCCTATACTTATTGAGTAATTAAAGAAAAGAACTTAAAAGCTTGAAAAATGAGAACAAAATAAGAGATGCTCATGTATATGTTATGTTTGCTTAAAACATAATTGGCTTGATGTGATTTCTTGCTTGTTGCTTTATGATCATTGATTGGGAATATGGATGGTATGCTTTGTTAGTTTATATGTCTGTTGATATGATGTTAACATATGGTTGGCATAGAGCATACGATTTTCTTTGGCATATTTATATTAAGCATGAGAGTTGCTTGATTGTTGAGCATACGTATAAGATGATTGATGGTTGTTTAAATACATATTCATTCATTTGTGTTGCATGAGATGTGTGACAATGGGCCTATGTACTATTTTGCGTGAGATGTGCGATGTCAGTTGAGAGATTCCTGACGTGTCAGTTGAGAGATTCCTGACGATTCTGTGAGAGATTCGCAATGCCGAGTGAGAAGCTCGATGCCGATTGAGATTCCCGATGCCAGAGAGACGTTGATGGATGTAAGCCCCGAGCATTCGCATATGTGTGTGCTTGAGATTCATTTGCATACACATGGTTCATTGCATTCATATGACATGTTTAGTTGTTGTTAGATATGAATGTTGATCTTATTATTGATGTGTATATGATGGGATTTCATATATGAGATGTTTTGGCATGGTTTAGTACTTGATGGATGCCAACAGGTGTATTGTATGAGTTTTACATGTTAAACATTGTTTTATGGTACCTATTAGGTGCTGGATAGATGTAAACCTTATTAGAAACTTATTTGTTAAAACTTGAATGAAAACAGAACATAATGTACCAAAACAGTAGCTCAGCACGCCCACCGTGCTGACCAGCACGCTTCATGCTACTGGGTAAATTTTGGACAATTGACGAGAACGTCCTCGTGCTCTAGGGTAGCACAATCGTGTTACCTAGAGATGAGTTGATTGAGCATTGCTCGTGTTGAAATTAGCATGACGTGCTAACTGGGAAATTGATATGAGCACGCCCCGTGTTCATCAGGCACGATCTCGTGTTGTTCCCCTGCACTTCATCTATTCAATATTCTGATTTTCACTTACTGAGTATATCTGTATACTCACCTTTTTGAATGTTAAAATGTTGTGCAAATCGTAGGTAACTGCATTTGGATCGGAGTCGTGTTGATCAGAAGCCGATTACGATACTGACGAGAGGTCTGGCTCTGTGTTTTCAGTTTTTTTTCGATGTTGGTTTTGTACATATAATGTACATATATTGTATATATATAGTTTGGTTTTGTGTTCCAAACTTTTATAGCTTTCGCGTGTGTGTAAAAAACTATTTTGGGTTCCACGGGTGGTTTGTAAAGAAAAGTATTTATTTTCCCTCCTCTCGTGTTTATTATATGATATTTAAGGAAAATCAGGTTAATATTTTAAAATTTTGAGCTCCACATCTTAACTTAATTAATTATTTGAAACTATTAACTCGAATCTAATAAAAATCCATCGGTATATTCACCTCTCTGTGATTATACCTAGGTTTGTTGGATCATAAGGTTCATGAAAAGTTAGTGCAAATGAGACCTCTACTGACTCTGATACCAAAATAAAACACTCAAGTATGTTATTACCTATATGTCATTGCACTTACCATTAATTCATATTATTTCATTGTTGTTCACTTTGTCGTTGCTATTAAAATTACTATATTTAAAAACTTTTTTGCGATTGATAACCTTACTCATTTATTATCTCACTTTTACTGTTTATATCCCTTTTATCCATTGCATTCCATTGGATCAATCATTAAACTCCATTTTACATTGGACACGACCTCAGCACGACCATGTTTAAATGTTACACACCACTGTGTTAGTGTTAGCTCTAGCCTGATACATTATACTCTTTAATTAATTAATGAAATGAGGTATTATTCATTTTATCATGTTTATTCCTGTGCATATTATGATAGAACATCCTTGAATGTGAATCTCAATGCTTAAGTTTACATATGAGAGACATATATCTGTAGGACCTTAAAGCAAGAGATTGCATTCTAAATATCTTAATTGGTCACTACTATGAGAATATTGGTTAAGACTAACATTATAACAACCTAAACTAATAATACCTTTTTAACGTATGATTAATATTTTATAATACTTTTAACCTTTTCTATAAAATTAACATACAATATAAATATTCATTATTTAAAAACTTTCTTATACATTTGCTTACTATTCATTTATCCTTTAGTTGTAAACTATTTGTGTACTTTTTAATTCTTAATACAACCTCAAGCATGACCTGTGTTAGTGTAACACACCCGTGTTAGACTAGCACGATCCCCATGTTGATGCAACACTCCTCGCAAAAAAATTTTACCCACAATTTTGAGTTCGTGGTCCGTTCCACACCCCGTACAAAGCACCTCAGCTTGCTCGTGGTATTTTACACAGTTCTCATTGGATTATCATGAAAATAATATTGTAGAATGATTACACAGCTTGAAACATATCTTGTGTTGAGTACTAAATCAATTCTAATCAGTATAATTTCTATTATAAGCAAATCCTTAATAGGCATTATATATAACATATGAACAATCAACTAAATGATAACCTTTATCCTTATCTAACAACTAACTCAATATATAAAACAAAAAACTCAATATATTCTTTTATTTCATAATATTCATAAATCACAAAACAACATCCAAATATTTACATCATGAACAATATATATATAATGTATGACTACAATGCATGAGAAGAGAGAGAATTTTAGGAGCTTCTGGTTGTCCAACCTGAAGGAATAATCTCTAACTTGTCTTTTCTAACTTTTCTTGACCTAAAATAAAATGCATATGTTTATGAGTTGTAAAAATTAGTGAGTAATCGATATATAAATTAAATGATTATTTTCATATTATAATACAAACAATAAACCATTTAAACTTATGATATCATATGGCATATTCATATGACATTTACAATTATTTACCTTACTTTTTCATTTATTTTCATACGTTTGCATTCATATGTTTTCACTTTTATTCTTTTATACATATGCGCTCATTCATATTCACTTATACATTTATATCCACATATACATGTATACACTTTCATTCATTTACACATTGAACATATGAATTCATATGCATTCATTTGACATTCTTGAGCATTTGTTTTCATTTATATGCATATTCATATATATATATGTATGTATATATATATATATATATATATGTATGTATGTATGTACGTATATATCCTCTTATCTCCATATACATATCTGCTCATCTTCTTATGCAAATTTACTCATCTCCATTCTCCTCTTCTGATCATTTATATACTTTGATTTCATATCATTCATGTAGTGTTTCATTTTATAAGCATGTTATTTTTGACCTAGTAGGTTTGGTCATATGTAAGATAAGAGTATTTAGTATCAGTTAGAAGTCATGGATACATATCTAAGACATAGCATTTAGATTAGATTCGCACAATGAGCACACTACATAACATTGAGTCATAAGTGATTCTCACAATGCAAGTCTTACATTAAAGTTCTTAGACCTAAAATTTCTATGAAATTCTAGATAAGTTACCATGTACTTTGACATATGTCTAATGTGTTCGTAATAGGGTGACAAGTATGGATATTATTGGGTATACACTGGTCCATATTAGAGAGCATGAGAGAAGTGAAGGGATTACCCAACTTGGAAGAGATAGAATATCATCAAACCTCTTTATCAATGAACTAAGATAGAAGTGTGTGGTTGTACACATAAGAAATAATGAGTCTCATTATTTATCTAAAAGATCAGTGTCGCTGGGATATCAAGGAAAGAATTAGTATATACAGATGACTCAATTCATATTTTATATTAATTTTGATATTTGAGGGTAAAAGACTATGTAGGATTGTATTAGGTCACTAAATGACATTCACATTTTCATTAGGCTTGGATTGTCAATATGACGGAAGTTTTAGTTTCTATTGCCAACTTCAAATGGACCTATAGGATCACACACAAAAATTGGTCTAGAAGGCTATTTTTAAGTATTTCATTTAGGTCACTAATTTGGGCTTTTAAAAGAAAATATATTAAAGCTTCACTAAAGGAATAAATGAACGTGGGCAAGGCCCCGTCTATATGGAAAATTATAGCACACTTATTGACCTTAAGTGGATAATGAGATAGAGTTTTAGTTTGATTTAACTGCCTTATTTGGTAGAGCAAAACAAGAAATAAAATCTTCTCCTTTTGACAAGTCTTACCCGTGATTGTAGGCAGTTGAGATTTAAATTTGAAGTCTTGGCCACTTAACATAATTGACTATGAGATATACCAAGGAGATTAGGGTTTTATTTGGTGGCTAATTCTCTCTCTTTTCATACACTTCTCTCTCTTTGGTCTAGAGCACATAGAGATTAGGGTTTTTCCCTATTTGTCTTGTGTTGTTCATAATAGAAAAGAACAAGATCAAGTCTTGTGTCTTTAATCCCATAGAAAGCCTATACTAAAAGAAAGAATATATAAGGCAATTGTGTGTGCGAGCATAGAGGGATGTAGTTTTTTGACAGCTCCCAATATTAGTATGTGACTGTGCTATTTCTTGGTGTTTTATTTGAAAGTTTGGTAAAGTATGCTACAAAGGTAATTGACTAAACTTAGTTTTAAACTAGGGCTTATTCTTTTGTATGAATGTTCCTAGTGAAATTAAAATTTTGGATTATTTTCTATGTTCTGTTGCACATTTATGCATTAGAAATCATGTCTGATTTCTAAAACACCATGTTACATTGAAATATCACATGACCATCTTACAAGACGATGTTGTTTAGAAATCTCTTTGCACTGTCACTGATACACTCATATTTTTCTTGTGCTTGAGACACAGTTCGTGTCAATAGATCTTGTCATGTTAAATAAAGTTCTAGTTGGTCTCACTATCTATGTTGTTGCCCATGTTGAGCAACCAAACCTTATTTACATATTAAATCCATAAATAGTATACAAACCAATCTGTTTGCAAATATAACCATAAAAATTATTAAGCTTCACACACGTGTCATGTATATCAAAATAACACATATTAAAAACTATACATATGAAAAATGAGAGAGAGAAGTTCTTTGAGGCGCATAACTATCAAACCTATGTAACTCATTGAAATAACTAGAGATTCCATATACTAACTGTGTACTACGCCTGACACTAATGTGTGATTTCAAGAGCGAATACTTAATGAATATAACCATAATAGATATTCAAATTCAATAACCACATGCATTTGATATTTATAATCCTTTGTATACACACATATGTAATGATTTCCATTTGATTATCTTTGATCGATTCGTTCACTAAATCTTTTTTTTCTTTTGTTTCATTGTATCATTGCTTCTTCCTATTGCTAGTTTACTTCTTTAAATTGCCCTTTTTCTTCTTCATATTGCTTTTTTTTCTTCCCATTGATCTTTTATAGAACTAAGGCCCATTGTTCCTTTATGTAACTTTGACCTATTGATCCATCATTTCTGGCCCTCAGGTCATTCAATATCATTTGAACAAATTGATCACATATGCCATTTCAGCTTCATGTTATATGAACATATAAACATCATATCATATAATCAATCAATTCACATATAGTCACTGTATAATTATAGCCAATTTATCCTTTATCATTGTCTATTCTGTCAATCTCCATTGTTTTATATATTCTACCTTTTCCAATTGTCATTGTATCAGTATTCCATTAAAATCATGACATATTACATAATGTAACACCTAATGTAAACAAATATCTAACCATTACAATTAATTGTAAATAATGATCAAATAATTAAAAATAATCATGTTGGTTATCATTGTCATAGTGGAAATAGTGCATTTGCAGGCCATATCAAATCTCACATTCTGTCAATGTCTTACATCCATTGGATCATTATATCATATATCTATTATACTATTGCATTGTGTGTTTTAGGACCCAAGCCCTACAAGAATGTGCACAATAATATTAATAGAGAAAGAAAACATACAAATTTTTAATATGGTTTGGCCTCTCAACAATAAACCTATGTTCACAATCTCAACTAAATAAATGCTACAATTTTTGAACGGACAAAGTTATAAAAATCCTCTCACTCTCACGAAATATTAAATCCTAAGTTACATCTTTAGTTAACTAGACTAAAGGTTTGTGATACTCAACAACTAAGGTCTGAAACCTATTTATGAGGGGCAGACCCTTTTACAAGGTTACTCCTAACTGGTGTGGGATACATTCCTAACTAATATAGGATTAGGGAATTATCCCAACAAATCCCCCCTTTATCCAAATTTCCACACATCTCAACACTCTAAAAAAACTGCTCTCTCTTGCTAGTTTTTTTCTTCTCTCTTCTACCACTTTCATTCTTCAAGGAACACACATTTAAGTAATACATATTCTTTCCTCTCTTCCTCTTTCGCATTACCAAGTTATCACTTTTGAACACATTCAGTTAATACCATAATCAACATACTTGTACCCTCTTGAAGCCAAATCACCCAAAAAATTATATTTGCTCTTGCACTAGGCAGAAGCTTCGCATTTGTAAGTGTTTTAACAACACCATTGTAGAGCTTCAGGCGAACTCTTCTTTTTCCTTTAATCTCAACTCCTCATTGCTTCTATGATGGATGTAGCCAAAATCTTCACCTTCCTACAAAGTGTCAAAAAAAACTATATTTCTACAAATATGAATGCGAGCAGCAGAATCCAAACCTAAGTATTACAATCTTTAACAAGATAATTAGTAGCAACTACAAGTACATCACCCTCATATTCATTAACCACATTCACTAAAGAATCACCACTCTTGTCCTTCATCATTCCTTGCAAACTGTTCAAGTCTTACTTAAACTGCAGGCAATAAGATTGCGTATGATCAGTCCCCCTATAGTAATAACACTCAACAGTACTCAAATCTCTAAAATGAGATTTTAATCTTCTATTATGATTAATACTCCTCATGTAATTCCTTTATCTTTCATTATCTTTTGTTGCTACACACAATTGAGGATTACTCTTGCTTTCTCTCATCAACCTGTCATTTTCTTTCAAAATAGTTATCGTATTATTCAAAAGATAGTAAGCTTTCCAAATAAGATTGTTTGCATCAATAGTTTAAAAGACTTAAACAATGATGCTAACAACAATAAAGCTTGTTCTTCATCCTCAATTTTCTCACCTATATTCAATAGTTGACAAAGTAACCATTATACACATTAATATGGTCAATAATATTACCTCCTTCATCCATACGCATTTGATACAAATCCATATTCATATAGAATCAATTAGCGAACGACTTACATATATAAATGCTCTCCAATTTATCCCACAAAACTTTAAGAGGGCTCCTTCAACACAGTAATTTTAATTTAGGGAGATAGTACAAACCTGATAACGTTGACTACTAACTTGATAGTGTTGACAACCCTCATCTGAATTGTATCCCAATCTACATCCTTTATGCTGCTACGTTTCTCATTTAATAGATCTATATCAAGCCCTTGTTGAACTAAATAGTCTTGAATCATGCTCTTCTATAGCACGAAGTTATCCTTGCCATCAAACAATGGAATCTTATACCTCAATGTTGAAAATGATATCCTTATATTCTTTCTCTATTCTCCTCCCTTGAACAAATCCTTTGGCTCTAATACCACTTATTAGGACCCAAACCCCATAAGAATACCAACAACAACAATAATATAAAAAGAAAGAACACACAAATTTTTAACGTGGTTCAGTCTCTTAACAATAGACCTACATTTACGATCTCCACTAAATAAATATTATAATTTTTGAACAGATAAAACTTTAAAATCCTCTCACTCTCACAAAAGACCAAAGCTTAAGTTACACCTCTCTAATTAACTAGACTAAGGGTTTTGTGATACTAAAAAACTAATGCCTAAGCCTATTTATAAGGGTAAGACCCCTTTAAAAGCTTACTTTTAACCAATGTGCACTATTTAGTCTCACTCCCAACCAATGTGGAATTAATGGATTTATCCCAACAATATCAATATATCAATTGAATATTTAAAACCATTTTGAATTTATCATTATTTAGGTGATAGTAAGTACAAAGAAAGAAATTTGATCATCACTTTAATACTCAGTTGGCTAGTTTTCGTGCTCGAAACTATCCCGACCTCTATCTCTTTTAGCCTGATCTCCGATGTCCTATAGTTAACCATTGACCGTTTAAAACCATTATATAATTTTATTTGATTATTTATACTGTGAATGCATGAAATGATCTTTGTACTAAATTTCCAATATTTTCAACTAATTCTTATTGGTCATAACCCTTTGATTTTAAACCAATTTGTTTGAAATGTCCATCAACACACCCATTATTTCACTTGACACGATCATGTTCAATTGAAATGTCCACCGTATCAATTGACACGCCCACGTATATATCACAATTAATTCATTTTTCATTGTTTTCCTTTGTTTTATCAATGCCGATGAATGAAACACTCATGCACATGCAATTAAAAATGTCATTGAATGCAAACATGAGAGTGTTGTGACTGTTGGTCTCAAGTAATTATTATATAGTGAATGTTTAGATTTATAGCATTATGAATATTTTAAACAATACAGGTTTATAGTTGAGATCAATGTTATAAAAATCAGACTAAATTGGCCAGTCAGACCAGTGAACCGGTCACTGGTTCGGTTCCGGTTTACCATTCAGACCTGTCTGTAAACAAACCGGTGAAAATCGACAAATGGCCCGGTTCAACTGGTGAACCAGTGAAACGGACCAGTTTTAAATATTAAAAAATATTAAATAATTTAAAAATTAAATAATTTTGTATATTTATATATACTTATTTATTTATTTATATTATTTTTAAATTATCGATTCGATCAGTAAACCACCGGTTTGACCAATTTACCAACCACTCAATCTCATTTTTGGTTGGATCACCGGTCTGGTTCTAATAACACTGGTTAAGATGTTAGTGAAATAATGAGTTGATCATTTTATAAAACCCCTAAATGGGTTTACTATTATAGTCGCCCTTAGTAATTTAAGTTGAGTTCATAAACAGAAAATAATATTATTTTTCTAAAACTTTTTTAGGAAAATTATAAAAATAGACAACATGTTCAGAATACTTTTTTAAAGGAAAAAAAAAAAAGAAAAGTAGGTTTTTTAAATTATAATTAGAGTTTGAAAACTACTAGAAGTAGTTTTTCACAATTACTTTTATAAAAAAATTGTTTTCCATTGTTTTCTGAATTAAAAAAACTAGAAAACACGCTACAAACATCTATGTTTTGATCTCACAAATTCAATAACATCATTTTTTAGGTAAAATCCTCTCCTATTGATGACCTTTTTATACAAATTTATATTTTATACTCTTTACTTTTTCATTCCTATTTGATTTATATTTGAAGTTTTCTTTTTGGGCTCTCAAAGCTCTTTTTTCATAATTTCTTTTATTTTTTGAAATTTTCTTTTAAAATTAGTAAAACTGGATTGGCACTATCACGTGAAGGCAAGGTAGTTTAGATTAGTAGAGTGGTTCTAGAGAGGCTTTAGTTGCATAGTTGAGAGATTTATTGGTGTTTTTCTTTACTTTTATAAAAGAATTGTATGATGTGTAGATTATATTGTTTTATGCATATTGGTAAGTTATATATTTTATCAGTTTCTAATATGAACTCTAAGATATTTTACAAATTGGTTATAAAAAATTGGTTTAAAATACCATAAATTGACAATATTTTTCATAAGAAATTTTTAAAAATTAGTTGAATTTAAACAACTTTTTTAGTATTTTAAAAGAGAAAAACAATAACTTTTGGACATATATTTTTAATTTTTTTTATAATTTTCTAATAAATAAAAAATTTAAAAAATTAGAGATAAACAATTAAAAATAATTTTTATTAATGAACATGCCCTTAACATTTTCTAATACTCTATCCATTATCTCTATTAAGTAAATATTTTCAAATGAATTGGCATTTTTTTGCCAATCTACACTAGAACAAAATTAAATTGTAGTTTCCTCAATTTTTTTTATCTTCGCATTCTGATGACTGTGTTTCATATTTGTTACATAAACTATTTTTGGCTCCCCCATGATGTTACGTGATTGTTTTAAATTATATGATTTATCATTTGCATATCTTTCTAGATTAATGACTTTTAAGTATAAACATAAATTAATTTAAAAATTATGTAGCATTCAAATTATCATACTAACTAAATTTAATGACTTCTAATATAAGTCAACTAATTAAGTTTTAAATTTATTCAAAGCACAATTTTAGGGAGCTCTTACGATAATTAAATTAAATAATAAATTACGCATTTATTATTTTGACTTGAAATACATAATATTTTTATGAAAATATTCTACTTTAATATAATTAGATAACCTAATAATAAAATTAAAACTACCATAATAAAATTAACATTACATGTAACTAAATGGACCATCCCAATTCTCACCCTTGAGCTAAAGTTTTTACATTTCTTTGAAATGTTAAGGTGACATTTGTGATTGTTTTACTGATAATACCAAATAATAAGTTAAATTTACGTAAATAATTTTCCCAAAATGCACATCTCAAATTTTGCTTCGGTCTTAAAGAGAAAAAATGAGAAAGTTACACTCATTATACAAATTTCAAAACCTTATACAATTAAGAAATTTATTACTCTATTTTAAATACTCTATTATTATCATCAGTATATAAAAAATACACAATAATTTCATAACTAAAAATTTTTTAATAACTACATCATAATAATTATTGTTTGTATTGGATAGTTATTAAAAGTAACTTCTTGTTGTGTGTTTTATAAACATAAGTAAAATATCATACATGAAAAGGTAGTTTTATTTTTGTATATTATTTTAAAAAATATATATTTATATAAAAATCTCAAAAAAAATTTAAGCTAATGATTAAAATAATTAAATTTAGTGGGGCTTAATATATGGTGACACTGTATATATAATAAGTTATGGTATTATAAAAAATGAAAATTATAGGTGGAGAGGGTTTCCTAAGCTTATTTATGATAATGGTGAGAAACAGTTGTACTTTAATTTTAACGTCCAAGTCTAGTAGGAATGAATGAGACGAAGAAAGCGTTTTAATTAAGAATGTGAATGTTTCCAAAGCAAGTCTATTTATGCCGCCGCGGTTTTTATTAATAATTTAGTCTAATCAATTCACGACCAAAACAAACGCTTGCTTTTATCGAAGAAAATTGAATTTATACTATTCTATTTAACCACTATAAATGATGTTATTTAATAATAAAAAATTAAACTTGAGGTTACTAAGTCGATATTGTGTAATATTCGCCGGCGAAGGTTTTTCTAATAAAATAAAATATAAAAAAAATGAATGAATATCATACTCCTCCTTTTCGTCTTTTTTTGGCCACAGTCTTTGTCAATACAATATTTTCTTTGGAATAAAAGTTCTTTTTACCAATCTACGCTAGAACCAAATTAAAAAGTATTTACCTCAATTTTTTTATCTTTGCATCGCGATTACTCTGTTTCATATTTGTTATATAAACTAGTTTTAACACTAACACGATGTTACATGATTGTTTTAAATTTTATTATTTATCATTTGTATATTGTTTGAATTAATGACTTTGAGAACAAACGTAGGTTAATTTAAAAATTACAAAATATTCAAAGTATTATACTAACTAAGTTTAATGAAAGTTAATTAACTCACTTTAAAATTTGTTTAAACCATATTTTTTGGGAGTTAAGTTGTCTTATGATAACTAAATTAAATAATTGTTAACTATTAAAAGGATTGCATTGAGAAAGATTTATGCGAAAATGGTTCGGGCATGCGAATTGCCTATGTTCTTTGTTCACGAGCAAGTATTTATCCGCATCATATGAATTAATAAGATGAGCGAGCAAAGAGACATGAGTTTTAAGCTACAACTAACGTGGAAGTGACAAGGTAAAACGAGTGTAATTTTCAAATTTAGAAGCAGTTGCTTTTTGCAGTTACGAACGGTTGTTTAAACAAAACCGCTCGCCCAGGTATCATGAATATAAGTTGTCAGTTTTATCGAAGGTGTACGCGACATGAGAGCAAAGATGAAATGGAAAAACCGCTAGAAGAAGATAACTGCTCGAATATGTCTATAAATATGGGAAACTTTCAACAGAAAAGAAATCGAACACTATTCACTCACTTGTTTTATTTTACTTTCAAATTTCCTTACTGTAGCATTTAGTCTTAGACTTTGCTTACTCAAAAGGCACACGTACAATCGCTTGCAAATAGCAAGTTAATCCTCTTCAGATGCATCTAGTGAGCTTTTTACTTAGTTTGTAATTTTATTGTACTAAATCTAGTTTATTTCAAGCACTTTAGTTATTTTCTCGCACTTTTTTTTTTTTCGCTTTCCATAGATTAGTATGTAATTTCACTGTACTTAATCTAGTTTATTTCAAGCACTTAAGTTATTTTCTCGTGCATTTGTTTTCTTTATCACTTTATGTAGATTAGTATAAAGTAGTTTAGCGTTTAGTCAATCCGTAATTGAAAGTTTTAAGTTTTTAGGAAATATGAACCCGCATTTAAATCTTGGCATTGACGTGTACATTAAATTGTACTTCAATTTTGAGTTCGCGATAGTTTTCCCAAAGAAAACGATAAAAGCGTGAAAACAAATTGGCGAATTTTCCTAACGAAAATGATAAAAGTATGAAACTACGTACAATTTAGTAAAATTGGATCGCCTAATAATAAAGTTGAATATACCATAATAAAATTAACATTATAATAACTAAATAGGTTAACTCAATGTTAGTCCTTTAAGTAAATAATTGGTAAAAGCTTTACATTCGGTTGAAATGTTAAGATGATATATGTGAATGTTTTAATGATAATGTCAAATAATGAGTACAATTTAGTTAACTATAATTCTCAAACCATAAAACTACGTACTACACATTATTAGAATTTAACACCTCAGCTTCATTAATGAGATATACATTATTTACCAAACATGTGTCAATTTTTTAGTTCTAATTTCAACAACTATCTTATATTAGCATATAGTTTTTTTTTAACAAAGAAAATATAGATATTGAATGAAAGTTTCACGCTAACTGCTGACTATTTGTTGAATTTGAACCATCTGTTTGTTTAGACAACGTGTTGATGATTTGAATTGAATTAATGGAGTTAATTTAATAAAATAATAGATTATATGCATATGATAATATCCCAAAGATGCTCTTTCAAAAATGAATCTTATATTATTTCATGTAACTCGAATTTACATAGCCATGTTTCTTATATTTGTTCTTATATATATATATATATATATATATATATATGAAAGAAATGCATATACATAACAAATATATATATATATAGTAATTAATTAACACATAATTAATTAAGGCGGAAATCAAACGAACAGAAAACGCAAACCTGGAATTCTGTTCGCTGCAGCGGAAGATGAACGATACCTCGTTGAGGGAACGCTTGTATCCACAGGCGTACACGCGTCGGGATACGGGCAATGTTTAGCACCCGATCCTACATCGGAAACCGATCACCCGAGAGAAATAACCATCTGTTGGTTATTTACGAAGAAGAAGAGAAGTGTCTCTTCTCTCTTCTTCCTTTTTGGTGGAAGAGTGGAATTAATGAGAAATGTGGAGAAAATGTCACTTGTATAGAAGTGGAAGTACCTATTGGTGAATATGTACCCTTCCATGCACAATTACACTATAGTCCCTAAACTAAAAGTGTTTGTAATTTAATCATTTAACCAAATAAATCATAATTAAGTTCCTTAACTTAATTATATTTATTTAACGACCCAAACGTCATGGGCGAAATAAATTATCCTTTCATCTCCCACTCGCACATGACGATTGCGAGTACAGATTCTCTCTTTAGGGATTGTTTTCCATCTTATGTAGTTCGGACGCGCGACCTTCAATGAAATGAGCTTCTGGCGGTCAAGCAACTCAAGTATAATAAAAATTACTCACTATTTTCTATTTTTGGCTAAACGTGATTATTCCCTAGATTACTTTCCTAATATCACCAATTTTGACTCGCTTTGAACTCACAAAATATTGTCATAAACACTAATTACATATCTTGTAAGAACTAGTGATTAATCACATTGATCAAATTTCCCACAAGAACACAGTAATTCGGGCCCTGCGTTATATGAACTCTAGTGATATCTTCTGAAATAATCTTCCTCCTTTACTATTGATCCACCATATGTCATAGCATCTAACCAAAGAGTTAACGTTTTCCCACTCGTAGCTAGTGCAGCCTATTTGTACAGCTAATCAAATTAAACAATATGATACATGCTTCACAATAATATCAAAGTAAGAAGGGAACATGTAGAAATCCACTTGACTACTACTGGGTCCCACATAAGAAAAATTTAGATCAATTTCAATTTAATCATTTTTCATCCTTTGGTCGGCTTATACACACTATACTCAATAGTG